>JAQQZT010000002.1:10420813-10432420 GCA_030068275.1 Clarias platycephalus
TGACCACGCCCCCTTTTCCATACAGTCTTCATCCGCGTTTGGATTCATCACGTTCCTTAACACCCCGTGACAGTTTACCTTTATTACTATAGACTTCCTGTCAGCGCAGACCAGTTCGGCCATTCTCCTCTGATCTCTCTGATCAACAAGGTACTTTAGCCTGTGGACTCTCTACACACAGGATATGTTTTGTTGTTTACACCATTCTGAGTAAACCCTAGGGCCTGCTGTGTCTGAAAATCCCAGGAGATCAGTAGTTTCTGAAACACTCAAACCGGACCATCTGGCACCAACAACCATGCCACGGATAAAATAAAAACTTTTCCCCATTCAGATGTCTGATGTTTGATTGACTTGTATCTGCATGATATTTCTGCACTGCACGGCATGGCTGCCACATGATTGGTGGATTGAATGACTGTGTATGTGTGCAGGTATTCCTAATAAGGATGATGTGTGGGCATGTGTGTACAGTATGTGTGTATAATCAAAGTGTGGTTTAAAGTATTTTATATAAAGAAAAAATCTATTTTAATTGAAATTCACTTTGCCATTTTTGTCAGAGTGTTATTACGTGACAGTAATAACATACTGTCTAAGTACATGATACCGTTTTATAACATTTGATATGCTCTTTCCAGCTTGATTCCAAAAGCAGGATTAAGAAAAAATGTTAATTTAAATTCCCCCGTAGCATTAATACCCCATACACAAACATACTTACCATTTTTGTCTTTAAACATGGGAATTCAAGAGAAAGCAAAAAAATCTATATTTAGAACGAAATACTTTACGAGTGGTGTTCAAGTCAAACCGGGAAATTCCGATTGTGCAGAATGACACCATTATGAAAGTAAAAACTACCTTTATTTCTCCATATAATCCCCTGCTACACTAATGTACAGTACTTATCCTAGTGTTTCACTAGTGCTTAGATACCATCAAGGTAGAACGTTTCCTCAGCATGCTGAAGCCATTATCAGACTGCCTGCCGTATGTCGAAATGCTGGCCTCCCAGGAACTCGTTTAATGGCCCCACATGTAGAAATGGCCTGAGTGGTGTCAGGGGGATGTGGCAATAACTCCCAGCCGAGTTCCTGTAATGTGTAATTGGTGTTCATGAATAATTGTATGTACAGTTCCCACGAACCAAAGTGTCTCTTATGCATATTGGCGACAAGTTATCCAGTGATTTTAAAGGATCAGGCATTTTACTCGCTGAATGTTCACAGGAATTCCTGCAGTGCGCTCCGAGCCCCCATGTATGGCTTTCTTTAAAATGTTTGCACCATTTCAATTAATTCATTTTTTTATCCATTACAGCTCATATAGCTTTACATTTACATTTAGGCATTTGGCATATAGCTTTAGGCTTTATGCGCCTCTGGTACACTGTGTGTCTGCATTTCCATTCATTACATGCTCAACACGATTACCTTATATTAGTTATCTGTTGCTCTACATGACTTTAAATGGTGTTCATGTGCCAATATTCTATCTGACCTAGAATCAGCATTTCGAATTCAGTAACAGTAACACATTTAAAAGGCTGGGTTTAAAAAAAAAAAATCATGTTTAGTCATTTAAATCTATTTGTATTTATTTTCTAAAATAAATGTAAATTATTTTATGATTATTATTTATTTCATTATATTTATTAATTGTATTATGGTGTCAAAACAAGTAATGTAAGACTGTATGATTTATGCATTTATGCAAGGACTGTGATAGCAAGACTGTAACAGTAAGTATGACTGAAGGTTAATGTTAATGTCATAATATACCATTCCTATAGTGGCACGTCATCAAACCCCAAAAAGTTTGCTATTTTTCTGATGCACACTATACCTCCCCCCACTCCTGTTTAAAAAAGAAAGAAAAACCTGTTGAAAACTGTTACAAGTTTGGAATGAAATTTTTCCAGTCACTACAATTTTAATGCATCTTTAATTTGAAGTTTCAGACATGTTGGACAACAATAGTTTGCAGAAAAACTGCTAGCTTGTGTACAGTAGGAATATGATCCAGACCAGGTTTTATATGCTTTAAAGCTGCTGTAAATAAAATTGAATCTAACTCAGACCGCACCACACTTAAGCACTGTATATGGGAAAAGAGAATTTAACTGGATTTCCTCCAAATCCAAGGACTCCCATTATCTATCTGGTGAAATAAATATCGAAAACATACTCCAGCTTGGCAGAATAGCCTCAATCCTTATAATACCACAGAGTCATCCCACAACACTGTGATATTCAGTAAATCTATGATATGGCAAAGGGATAAAACAGGAATAAAAGTATATATGTGTCTTGGGCTAACAACATGTTTTGAATATGCTTAATGGTTAGTCTGTCCTTGAGATATTTAAATGTTGGTTGGATTTCTTTAACAGTGATAATGTATTTTTGCAACTGTAAAACACAAAAACATTCTACAGGTTGTGGGTGGGAAAAAGCATTCACATCAAGCATATAGTTTGCTACAAATCGCATGTCATTTGCCCACTGCTGTCAGCAAAAATAACTAAAGCAGTTAATTAATTAATTTAAAGCAACAGGGAGAAGCGGGGCTCCCAAGTCGTGTAACGGAAACGCGCACTCCCTATCATCCAGAGATTGCGAGTTGGATTCCTGAGTGACATTGCAACAGTCGGTAGTCTGGAGAGCAGATTGGCCGTACTCTTTCGAGCGGGAGGGGATGGCAGACCCACGCTCTCATATCTATCATAGCGACACTTGCTAATCATAGGCGTCTGCGCGCCCAGCTAGGGTGAAAAAGGGTGGACAACTAGCATTAAGAGTCTCAGGGAAGCACGTGATCGCCTTCATTCTCTCTGGTGGGTAATTATTGCCTTAATGGGAGAGTACTCTAACAAAGAGATAAGTGGAAATTGTCTATAACTAAATTAGGGAGATAACAGAGCAAAACTAAAAAACAATAAAAAATAAAAATAAAAAAAACGTCCAAAAATCCAGAAAAGAGAAATCTACAACCAATGCAAATAGAGAAATAGCAAAGACATCTTTCCCAGATTGCTGATCTATAATGAGCTACAAAACACTGCCATGCATTGATAATTATTCTACTATAAAGAATTTAACATTATGCAGTCACTAGAAACTTTTATATCCTTCTTACTATCCCTATATCTCTACTGTACTAAATTAGAGGCCTAGACTATATACTGTAATATATAGTATTGTTATGGTATTGTTTTATATATGCAAACATTCTCTTCCCAAAATATTGGAACAGGAAAGTCACCCAAAACACAACAAAAGACTCAATCAAAGGAAAACATAGAAGGTTTTTGGCTGGCCAAGTCAGTCACCAGCCCTTAACCCGATTCATCCAGCAATGCACATGCTGGGGAGAAGACTAAAAGAGGGAAAACACAAAGCAAACAACAAATGAAAGAAAAAGCACTGCTAGCCTAAAACGACAAAAGAGGAATGCAGCAGACTGGTTATGGCTGTGGTTTGCAGACTTAATGCGGTTATTGCAAGGAAGCGATATGCTAAATATGATGTTAAGATGATCTGCTGCTATACTTTTGCTTACCTACAAACTGGATGGTCTGCCGTTGTTAGTGTTGTTTTAACACTAGATTTCAGGAAATAAATGCAAAAATTCTGCGCTATCATCTCATATTCAGCGTTTAATTTTAAACCCAAATGTCATAAAGAGAAGAGCAGGCCTTGCTTTAATAGGGGACTGTACAGTTTCATAAATCATATACTTTATTTTATTTCACACTTTTTAATTCATGTTTAAATGTACATCCTTTATTCTTATGATTTATTTTACAAAAGCTGGTTATGCATAGATTAAACTTAAATGACACCTTTGAATTGGATTCCCTCTTTTCTTCCCAAGCTCATACACTATCAGGCATTGTCTCTCTATCTTCTCTTCATTCTGCTGATTCATCTCTATCTTCCCATCGTACTATAATGACACCCGTGAGTATCTCATTAACCTATTGAAAAAAGATTGAAAGCTTCTTTTTGAGTGAATACAATCCAGTGCTCTTCCTTCAATCCTACACCCTGTAGGAATAAAAGAAAGCCAAACATACTGTCACCATGGATGAGAATGAGTCTATAAACTCACAAAAAGGTCGTTGTGTAGCGTCCTCCCACTGCGCTGATATTCCTTCTTGAGACGTTAATTCACCGCTTCCCAGGATGAGCACATGCAGCAATTCTGGTGAGGAAGAACAGTCTAATGCTAACTGACCTTTTCTAACTTTAACTCACCTTTAGCCGTTCTAGAATATTATTTCTTCCTCCAGCCGCGTTGCCCATGCTGCTCTGAGATTTGTTTTATTTAAATGTGCAATCTCAGAGCATCGAAGGCATCACCATTAGCCATGACCTGAACAACCCACGTCTGTGTTACTCAGGCACGACATGGATCGTTATGTCTTGACCCACTTCTCTGTTGTCTGGTATGACATGCCTGCGAGGTTTTGTTATTTCTGAGTGATGGAGCAGACCGACGACTATAACTGGACTTTCTGGCAAACAAGGGATGGGTAGAAAGGAATCACACACAGTCTGGAGCTAATTGCCTCCCCTGTGCTGTCTGTATGTTGCTACAGAATTCCCATAGAGAAGGATTCATGGAAATCCATACTTACTGTAGTGTACACCAACAGTGTCCTAGTGTACTAGTGTGGGATTTCCAGTGGCTATTACAAATGCATACAACTGAATTCCATTTTAGCTTAATTATTTATTTTTCCCTTCAACATCATAGTCATAACAATGAAATCCATGTTTTACTGACACATTTGAGCCTATTTCGACTATGAATGTGATTGGACCCTTGATGATTGTCCTACATATAGGTTTAAAGAAAGGTCCTTTAATATAGCCCATTCACAATGAACTAAAAGCATGTCTTCAAGCTTGCAGCTTTTAGTAAGCTTCTTAAAAGCCTGCCCTTAGGGATCAATGATAGGCCTCGGATGCGGTCTCTCCGGGCCTTATCTTTGCTAATTTATTGCAAAGACTGCACGGCACAATGGCCATCCTTGCTCGTCTATTCTCTGCTTCATACCCCGGATAAAGAACTAAACAAATGGCAAATGCATGTGGATGGAAGGAGAGGATTTTAAGATGCTGCTGAAATTCCAGTCATCTCACCACGCTGTAATCATAATTAGAGCTGATTTCTAGAGGACACTGGCATGAGTGATGGATGAAAAAAGAAACTAAAGATGAAATGGCGAATTACACATAATGCAAGAAGGAATAGCTGCTCAATTTCTAAACTTGGCAGCTGTTAAAAGACATGACTTGCTAATAAAACAACTCAAAACATACCAGTAGTTTTAATAGTCTTGAAGTCAAACAATAGGTATTCGTACGATGCGAACCTCAGTAAGAACAGCTCTTTTGGATAAGGAACACAGAAGACTGAAGAAATATCTGTATAAATTGCTGTATTGGACAAATGAAGGAAATTCCTATCTCCCTCTTATTTTTGTACATTGTACTTGGAGGTATTTTGACAGCCTCACTCCAATGGCTCCAGTATAGCACCTTCCATGCGGCTGAGGTGTCACTTCATGGCAAAAGTAAAAATTTTAAATGACTCCCCAGGATTCAAATATTTTGGTATACGACTTCAATCTCGATTATTATTTTTTGACTGGTTGATTAACCAGAGATTATATCTGCCACAACTCCCATTCCTCTGCTTCCCAATGGTACAGCTCCGGCCAGGCCTCAGTGCTCAGTGCACAGTGCAGGCCTCACCTGCTCAAGTCTGTACACATGTGAATATCACCCTGTTGTCCAGTCTCAACATGCCTTAACATAATTAATGTGTAATTATTACAAGATAAAGCCTATGTATAATAGTTTATCGCAGATCACATACTGCCCAACAGAGATGAGGAAAAATCGACTGAGTTACAGTACGTGTTGCGTTACTTTCATGTGGCAGTTCATGTACTGTATGTAAAAAAATAATAATACGTTTATTTGAATTAATAATTTTTATTGCATTTGAGGTGGTGGCATTCCTCTAAGACACTAGCGATGCTGTGCTCAAAAGTAGTAACATTATGCATACTGCGTAGTAGGAGTGAATTATATGTGAAGTTTGTTGAGAATTGTAAAAAAAAAAAAATCTCAGAGAATATTTAATATTGAATCTGGATATTTATAAAATTGTTATACTGACAGAATGATAATAATGTATCAGGTGGTCTTTGGTGATTTCCATCCCTACTGCCTATTGCCATTCACACCATTTAACTGATTAGATATCTTACGGCGAAATTATTGATACGCTCCAACACACAGACTAAGTAGCTTAGCAAGCATCATCCATGGGAGCTTGTTTTCTGGTAACCTACCATACACCTTACAATAGTAACATTAGAGGGGCAGTCGGCAGTGGTGGCGCATATGTTTAAGGCTGTGGGTTGCTGATCAGAAGGTTGAGGGTTCAAGCCCCACCACTGCCATGCCAAGTTGCCACTGTTGAGCCCTTGAGCAAGGCCCTTAACCCTATCTTCTCCAGGGGCTCTGTATCCTGGCTGACTCTGTGCACTATGATGTGACAAATAATTCAATATTATTATTATAGCCAGTTGGCTAAAGCACAGACATTGAAAATGAGATCTACAAGGTACGCATCAATGCAATGTACTAGCGTAAGTCACTGAAACCTGACCAACCGGAGTAACATTAGACATCTTGTCTCAAGCGCGACTGCATTTCAGATGCTCATGCATTGCCAAAGTGCTGCCATGAAATGACAAGTCCGCTTCGCAGAGTCTGCATTTACTATAACTTATTTCATTGTTTTTTTTTCAGTTAAATGCTCCCATAATTTCAGTTTTGGTCTTGCTTTTTTTTCTTTTTTTTTTGTTACTTCTTCACTCTGAATCTCCGTTTCACCATCATTCATATGTCCTTCTTTATTACTACAGAATTTAGTCAGGGCAGACAATGGAAGCAACACTGCTCCTAGCACATCCTGTAATGCACTGCAGTTACAAATGAACATTTACATAGTTTTATGACATAAGATCTTGACACAAAAATTCTGCGTCAAAGATGCAGACGCAATTGATGTCGTCGATTATGTTGACCAATCGTAGCAGCACTTCATCACATCATAAGCACATTGTCCTTTCCCATATCTATGGTGGTAAAGTGATTTAATGGTTTCAAAATGTAGTACTGCAAAAAAAAATTTAAAAATTGAGAACCCTTACTCTAAAACAAACAAAAAAAACCTCCCAAAAACTAGTGTTTTTTTTTTTCTATCATCAACGGTCTAGCCTTTAAATGAACTATTACTGATCAATATTTACTTTATACTCTGATGCATTTCTACTCATTATAGTGAGAACTTAAATACAAACAAACATTCACCAGACCTGTCTACATACTGTAAAGTTTCAAGCTGGAATTGTTAACTATTCCATTGTGTTTCTTTTACCAAGTGTTGAAATGATTCCAATTGAAAAAAAAAAAAAAAAAAAATCGCCTTAAATTATATTCAACACTTTTTTACAAAGCTAAGATACAAACGTCGGTGGTCCGCTTGTCAAAATAAATCATGTTTTGACATTTAAGAAGTTGTGTCTCGCAGTAAACACAAAGACCTCTTTCAGAGCAGATTTTTGTTTGCCTCATTCATCATTCTATATCCATTGACAGAGATGACAGGCTTATGGGCCTCCTTCCTTCACATCTCCTGATGCATGCTAATTTGTCTGGGCTTTAAAAGCTTTGATTTCATTTTTTGCTGTATCAGCTCTTGCGCTTGCTGCTCGGTGGCAATTGTGTGGGCCCATTAGGACTCCTGAAGATTTCGGGAGCATTTACATTTTAAGTAGCTACGACTTAAGGGTCAAATTCCTGCTAATTATCTCCTCCTTGCACTACATATGCATGTGCATATAACTAAGTGATCATTCAGGAAGAGGCACTTAAGTGTATTTACAAGCAGTTAAATTCTATACATAGATTCTTTCAGTGCACCAACATGGTGATAAACGCTGCTGGCAACTCTCATATGAATACTGCAAAGAGGGACATTTCATTTGCATAATGGGACTAGATTGCAGACAACAGTTTGCAACGTAGGGACAAATTTATGGGAATATTTGAAATTTTTCGAGACAAGGTCAGTGAGAAACAGTCACAAAGCATTTTGGTTTCTTTCTCTGTTGCTACTTCTTGGAATGTCAAAGGACATGTTGGGCTTACATTATCCATGTCTCTCACCTTTGTGGTAAACATGTCTTTCCCTAATTGCTTGTTTTGTAAAATCTAATACAGGATGTTTTTCTAAAGATGTCTAGATTACTATTTTGTTCTATCTATCTATGTATCTATCTATCATAATAAAATCATAATAAACCCCATTTGATCATTGCATTGGGTTTCAGTATTAGGCAAATACATCATCAGACAAACAACTATGTATAACTTTTTTCATGGTGGTATTATTTATTTAACAAAAAGTGAAGCCAAAAAGGAAAAAAAAACATGTGGGCAGCAACACTAAGTACCCCATGATTCAATAGCCTGTAGATCCACCTTTTGCAGCAATAACTTGAAGTAATCGTTTCCTCTCTCACGTTGTAGTGGAGGAATTTTGGTCCATTCAACGTTTATTCAGTTCATTGAGGCTTTTGGTAATTTACATATGCACAGCTCTCTTAAGGTCTCGCCACAGGATTTCAATTTGCTGTGAGGCCTGGACTTTGACTAGGCCATTTAAAAATCTTGATTATTTTATTTTTAAGCCCAAATCATCAACCCTCTACTGCTGTGCTTGACAGTGGGTTCATGGTTTCCCCAAACATGGCACTGGGGATTAATACCAAACAACTCCACTCTCCACTTTGGTCTCATATTATATGTCCATAGGACATTGTTCCAGAAGCCTTGCACTTTGTTCAGATGCAGTTTTGCGGACATCAGTTATGCTTTCATGGTCTTTAAAAAAATTTAAAAAAAGAGGCTTCCTCCTGGCAACCTGTCCAAACAAACTGTACTTGTTCAGTCTTCTTCTAATTGTGCTGTCATGGACTTAAACATTTAACTTTAACATGCTCAGTGGGGCCTTGATAAGGTCTAAGATGTAGCTGTTGAGTTTTTTTTCCTTTTCTCTGAGCATTGTATGCTCTGACCTTGGAGCGAATGTGCTGGGACGGCCACTTCTGTCTTAAATGCTTTAAATTTGTGAATAATATTTCTCACTGTAGAACGGTTTGTAATTGGTGCTGATGATCAATTATTCAAGGGCTGATGATTAGCAGCGCATGGCTGCAACTTACTCTCGTAAATCCTATGAAAGCAGTCTGGGGGTACTTAGTATATATATATATATATATATATGTACTGTATATATTTATCCTTGTTAAGTCTAGTCCTTGCCTTGCTGACCTTTTCCATTGACAGTTAGTCTCTAGAGTCTTGTAGTGGCCAATGTTAAGCAGCAGTGTTTAGCTGACACACATGCTCCTCCTTGCTCCACCTGTCAACTTTATATGTGTGTGTGTGTGTGTGTGTGTGCGCGCCCGCATGCACATGCTCGTCCCAGAGTGTATTCACAGTATTCGTGGGTGAGTTTCAATGAATGCAAATGGATTATTGTGAAAGCGGTCTTTACTTAAAAATTCACTGAAAGCCCTGAAAAGATTTCGTGAGCTTTTTTTTTTTTTTTGTCAAGCAAAAAAACACAAAAGAGTCACCGTGTTTTCAATTTCAGTTACTTAGACAGCTACATAACAAGACAGAAAAACAAGGTATCACACTGTACGGTTTCTTGTCACATTTTATAGACATAGGAAAATGGATGTGGCGTACCTTTCACTAATGTGTAAAGTGCCGTAACATTCATTGTTATAAGCCTCGCGCACTGACAGCTGTCCACTGCACTGGCTCTTGATTAGATTCTGATTGTTATTACAGCCAGGTTAAGCCAGTTTCCACAGAGCTGGCTGTTGATCATGTCATGTCATGTCAGATATTTGTGCTGTGGAGGAGCAGCAAACACATTTGTTTCCCGAATGGTTTTGAGGTGCGAGAAGGCACGTCTAGTGAGTTCAATGTCAAAACGACCACTAAAGGTAAGCAGAAAAATTGTGTCATTTAATTAATATGATTTAAGAACAATTATTTACTGTAACCCCATAAGACAGGGTAATTGTAATACCATCAAATCATTAATTATGATGTACTGTACCACATGCACGACTACTACTTATGATGGCCAGTTACGTTTGAATTAGCGGGAAAGATTTCATTAATAAATACAAATAGGAACTATACATCGAGTGGATTGCACTCACACTGCCCTCCCTAGGTAAGGACCTACAGCAACCTTAGTTAATTCATTTATAAGGATAAATGAATTAAAAATCATCTTAAGAATTCTATCATGTTAGATAATTTTAGGTACCTGGCTTTTGGAAATTGTAAAAACATGCATATATTTTAGCATTATGGATCAAACTTTTCCTCAGACTTGCGGCTTGGGAGCGAACGCAAACCCACAGCTATCTGTCTTTTGTGTGTGTGTGTGTGTGTGTGTGTGTGTGTGTGTGTGTGTGTGTGTGTGTGTGTGGCTTTTGCAATAAGCTTGAGACTCGTTACAAACAAATAACAAAAAGACTTGAAATATAAATAAATTATTTTAAAATGAAACCATGTAACCATGTTACAGTGCCTCATGGAAGGAAATAAGCATAAAGCACAGTGACCGTATACTAATAAATCAATACTTTAATGAAAATAAAAAGGAGCAAACTTTCACATAATGGCTGCCTATGTTCCCAAACACAGCAAACTGTGCCAATACTTTAATCTTTAGTGAAAATACAGAGCAAACATTACCAGATGACACTGGAAAAAAAGAAACTACAAAAGCGGTCATGCATTTTCTGTAGCTGAAACACAAACGTATCTCTACAGTACATTATTCTTGTGACCATAAGGAGAGGTGTTTTTCCCAATTATATTAGATTCTATATATGGGGCAAACAAAGTAAAAAGGAGGCCATTGGAGATTTAGCTCAATTAGGAAATGATGGATTTCAATTGCAATGGGAGAGAAAGCTATGATTAAAAAACACTCTCAGTAAATGAATACAAATGGATGTTAATTAAACTGCCTTTTAAAACTATGTAAAGTATGTAAATTGCTGCGTTCTTAAATTTAAAAAAAAAAGTCTCACACACAAACACACACACCGATCAGCCTTAACAGTATGACCACCCCACACCCCCCTATTTGCCTCCAAAACAAGCTAGCCCTCTTGCCTGTACAGGTAAGGGTTGCCAGATCACTTGTGACATACTCCCCCTATAAAGCACTGAAACTCCACCCACTCTGATAAAAAAATACATAAATAAACTGAATAATCTAAATAGTAACAACTAGGGCTGGGCGGTATACCTTTTCATACCGAATACCGGTGTTTTTTTTATTTATGACATTAATTTTTCATATACCCCAATACCGGTGAGTGTGTGCGCACAAAGCGTCAGGAACACAGAGCGGTGGAACGTCCCGCCGCGGGACATTGTTTGAGAGGGGAATTGTTTTGCAGTGGCACCAAACAAG
>JAQQZT010000002.1:10432520-10442658 GCA_030068275.1 Clarias platycephalus
ATGGGGTTAACACCTAATCATGCATGGAAAAAAAAAATACCGTCAAATACCGTGACACCGATATAATTTTGAAAAATTCCGTGATATAAATTTTTGGTCATACCGCCCAGCTCTAGTAACAACTAAACCAGAACTAATACTGTAGCCCAGTTATATATACAATTATGTTGTTTCAATATAGTTTGAAAAATTTTACTAGAAACTGAACGATTTTCCTTTGAACAATAGTGAACAAAAAATCGCCTGCGTCCACGTCGTTAAATGAAATATATATATACTGTACAGATGGGAATCACCAGTCATTATCACGATACCTAGGTACAAATTCAGTTAAAATTGTGATTCTATAAGTATCACGATTTTATACATTTCCTGGTCGAGATTAAATTTTTCCTGATTTTATTATAAATTTAAACTTTTAAAGTTTTCCGAACTAAAAAAGTTCGGAAAACTCAAAAACTCAATCATTCTAATGCACACGATTATCGAGTAATTCTGAGTTTTGAGACAGGTGTAAGTGCGTGTAATGGGTGTGTTTGAGACCAATTCATTAAACAGAATTTGAAAAGGCAGATTGGAGACTTTCAAAGCGCATTATTTTTGATAATGCAATGCCATAAAATTGCGTTTCTGTTGCTTCACTCTGAGGATTCTACACTTGGTACAGAATCGGTTATATACTGTATGAGGTTGTTCAGACCAATCACCGGGCATGCCAATCAAACTGAAAACTGTCTGATTTACCAGTTCATATTTATTATAAATGTAATAATAGCTTCTTTTTTTTTATGCATGAATTGCCACACAAAAGAACATAACTGAATCAATTTTCACCCCATTTCTAATCTCTAAGAGCGAAACGTGCAGTTTTTAAATCAGAAAGATAAAACTTAGCATGAGCACGTCACCACATGGCAACAACCATCATAGTGCTTCAAGACACTTCTGATTTTCACAAATATTAAAATATAAAATACCTATAAAAATGTACTCATGTGCTCAAATTAATTCAGAAAATATGTAATGCCAACGGTTTCGATGGAGATGATTCCACTGCCGTTTTCATATCACTAAGCTTACATATCTTTGAAAGACACTTTACATGCAAAGTTATTGAAATAAATCTATTCCAGATATTTCACCTTGCTGTGACCTTGACCCTGCTTGGTTCTATTCCAAACTCTAATCAGCTGCACTGCTGGTTATAATAATAATTCCATATAAACTCTACAAACACTCATCGACTCTTTCTTGGCAGATCCTGCTAATGAGAATCTTGGATGGATGCACGAGAGGAAGGATGGATGCACAGGCAACTTACAAAATAAAAAAAATTCTCCACCTCCTTTAAAAGAAAAAAAAAAATCATTCTCATCTACAGTCTTAAAGCCACACCCACTCAGAGCTCTTTTATTTTTATAATATGAACTCTAAGAGAAAAAACATCTTTCACTGTACAGTCAGATGTGCTTACCAAAAAGAACATTTTGGAATAAATATTTAGTTAATTGTATTTCTTGGAATACAGGTGGGATCTTTTCCAAGTTACAGTGCTGGGTTGCTATGGTGATGCTTATCGACTGAAATGCCCAGGAGTGAAAAAGAGTCGGAAAAGATGACACCGCCACCACGTTGTCCATTGACTTAATCAGCGTTTTTAACTAAGATGCGTTTTAGTTCATTTGGCCCCAGCCTTTAACCCTTAACAGCCCCAAAACACACACACAGTACCACAAATTTGCAGTGGTCATTTTTTTCGATTCCTTCTACCATCCTTCTATGAGTTCATGAATACAAGAATCAATACACTGATAACATCCTGTAATATAAATGAGTAAAAATTATACCGAAAGCTTACTGCCTGGATTCAAACTCAGCCTTTATAAGTTGCTTGACATGTTTACTCAAATATGGTATATGCATTTCTGTAAGGTCCACTGTGAAAAATTGTGAGGGCATGTCATGCCATTAGCAAACACTCATTTGTTGTAATAATAGAGTCTTGGAAATAATGGGCATCAAGAATTAGGTCTCTCTCTGCAATTAACATGTGTTTACAAATGGATCTTAAAGGCTTCTTGATGGGACTGAGCTGCACGCAGCTAAGCAACCATTTAGAGTCCTTAATGATTCTGCTACATCCTAAGTTTTGGGATCGGAAGGCGCCAAAAACAATGATGACAGCAAAAATATTAATATACAAGGGGAGCTGAATGATTTGAGATGATGGCGCTTCTCCTTCACAATCATAGCAAAAAATGTAATATCATGCAAAGAAGTGAGGTGTTTTAGCCAGATCACAATTTTGCTCTGTAGCATCATCATCTGGAATCATCTGTGGCAGGACATGAACCTAAAAGACTAAAGGACATTGCAATACTAGAAATATTACGTTCATGTTAATTCGGACCTAATAATAACAAAGTGAAATGCAAATGCTTCAAATGACTGTTGATCGAGACAACATGACCTCCATGTCTTGATTACATTTGCATTTGTTTGCACACTATGCCTGTGAAATAACCATATAATTGTCTCAGCACGATATTACACGGCCACGACATCCACTGACTTTTTTCTAAGGTTATATTGCATAATTATATTACCAGACCTGTCAACCTTTATGCTAGTATAAGTTATCACACAGAAATACACTAAACGCGCAGTCGTTTTTTTGCATAATAGAATGGGAGATGAATTAGTCAGCATATGAATCTAAAATGATGTGCTGGTGTTTTGAACTCGCCAGTATTAAAGCCTGCATCCGTTCTCACCATCTCAACTGCTTTTGACTCATCCCTCATGGCTCTCTTTCTGTCATGTGATGGAAAAATAGTAAGAGTTTATTAAAATTATTGCTGCACATTGAATCGTATAAAAATCTTTGTGAATATATACTTATTCACTCACTCACCGCTTTATCCTGCTTTGTCCAGTTATTTGCTGTTAGCCTAGTTAAATACGTTTGAATGCAAATGGTATATTTAATAGTTACATATTGCAGTTTAAACTATGTGTCAGTATGTGTCAATGTAATTGCAATGTGATTTTTTATCAAATTGTGCAGCTCTAATTAATAGGAAATAAAATCTATAAAGACATGGTCCACCCTACACTATTAGTACACCCAGAGTACATTACACGTATGGATATCAACCAGGCATAAGAATCAATTCATGAATATATTAATACTACAAACATGACACAGCTGTTAAGGCATATGTACACTGTCATTGTAGGCCAACTAGTATTTACCCTTGGACACACACTCCTTGTTACAGATTTTGCATTCCACACTCTTCATGCTAGGATTTTTCTTTGTTGGGGGTTTACTTGTTTCTTTTTTTCTAAAGCCAATGTATGCCCACATTTGGGAGTGACCTTTTTCCTGAAAAAGTGTATGACAGGACACCTTGAGCTACATCATCTGCCATTTTAAACAACTGTGTTACAAGCATGCACAGTTATAAGCATTCATGTGTCTTCCCAATACACAGAATAATACAGGATTGCTGGAAAAAACATGAGAAGGGTGAAAGTTTAGAATTGTTCACATTAGCAAAACAATACTTATTGGGCTCTAAGAAATGTACTGTAATATGTGTTTACTGTATAAAAACAGAATCACCTAAAAATCCAATATTCAGTTAAGTTTTTGCTACTGCTGCTGCTGACAAGCAGTTCCTGACTGTACAACTGATATTGTAATTACGCTCGGCTCTACTCTCCTTAACCATGAAATGGTGTAAATACTCATTACCATTTCTGAATGATTATATCGTTTATTCATTATATCGTTTATCCTGGACAGGGTCCCAATACATCGTAGGGCACACACATACAGTACACCGATTACGGTCAATTTGGGAACGGTAATTAGCCTAATCTGCATGTCTTTGGACTGTGGGAAGAAACCAGAGTACCCGGAAGAAACTCCCCCTCTGGGAAAATATGCAAACTCCACACACACACAGAGGTGGGAATCAAGCCTGGACAGGGAATCGAACCTGGACCCTGGAGGTGTAAGGCAACAGGGCTAACCTCTAAGCCACTGTGCTACTATATTGTTTATTACATTTTTTTAGATGGTAAAATCACTTAACCTTGATGCATGCATTTATCATGAGGAGTTCAGCCAACATACACTCACTCACCGTCTATACTGCTTCATCCTGTATTCAGGGTCACGACTGGCCTAGATCAGGTGACTTAGGGCACGAGGCAGGGTACACCCTGGACAGGATGCCAATCCATTGCAGGGCACAAACACATAAAGCCTTATCTGTATGTCTTTGGACTGTGGGAGGAAACCCACCAAGCACTTTGAGAACATGCAAACTCCATCCACACAGAGAGGGGAGGGGAATCGAGTCTGGCTGGGAATCGAACCCGGACCCGGAAGATCCAAGGTGACAATTCTAACCACTACACCACCGTGCCATCATATAGCTTATTACATTTTTTTAAAGGTAAAATCTGACCCCACTGATGCATGAATTTCCTATGGGAAGTCCAACCAAGATACAGTACAAGTTAAAAGGTTAGACACACTATTCAAACGTTTAGGCACAAGACTGGATGTATTTTTCTACATTCTAATACAATGCTACGGATTTCAAAACTATTTCTATTCTTACAAGAACAGTATTGTCAAGTGCATTTGCAAAACCCACTAAGCACCATGATGAAACTGTCTCTCATGAAGACCATCCAAGAAAAGCAAGACCAAAACTTACCCCTGCTGCAGAGGAGAAGTTTAAGTTTAAGTTCATTTAAACTTACCAGCCTCAGAAATCATCAATTAACAGCAAACAGCACCGCGGATTAGAGCCGTTATGAAGAGTTTACAGATCAGCAGACACATCCCAATATCAATTGTTCAAAGGAGATTATTGCATATTTTGGATGCCGGCTCTGTGGTTTAGGCATTGAACTAGTAATCGGGAGGCTTCCAGGTTCAAACTCCACCACCGCTAAGTTGCCACTGTTTGGCCCTTGAGCAAGGCCCTTAACCATGCTCAGATGTACTGTATAGTGGTGTGTTCCAAATGTCATAAAGTAATGTAAAATTTAAAAAAATTCTCATAATAATGTGCACCAGTAGTTTGCAATACCCTGCATGAAATCAAACACCACATTATAAATTACATTTTGTTTAGGTTCTATACAATACAAACTGTGATTATGAGTTGGGTAGAAGTGAGGACAGAACAGATTTAAATCAACTGGAGCCACAAAAGAGGCAGAGGCTGTGAGGCCCGAATACAAATAGAGACATACACTGAGAGGGGAAATTGAAAAGCAAGACCGTGCATAATCCTTCGAAAGACACCAAATGCCCAAGCATAAATACACAGCCTGCAAGTTTAAAAAAAAGAAAGAAAAAACACTGCAATGTGAGTGGTCTCTGAAAAGCATCTTTAGGAAGCGACTTGATTAACCCAAATAGAATAATGCCTACAAGATCCATAAAGCTATTAAATAGTATGAAACTGCACGGATGTCCACGATTGCATTAGGTGGATGATTGTGTTATTCAGTTAGCAAAGTGCTGTACTGAGGGCTGAGATGGAATGGATATGCAGTGGCACTAGGAATCCCTTTAAAGCTTCGGCTTCACAGGCAACAATTGCTTATTCACTATATCTCCATGACAACTCAGAGGCACCCATTATTCCTCTCTCGGCTCTGCCCTCCTTTTCCCGTTCTTCCTGTTAAAATCTTCCCCGATAACGAAAGCTCAGATAAAGAACCGTACGCGGGAAAACATCTGTGACATCTAAACTAATTATTCGCCAGTGACTTTCAGAGGTGCTCGGTTCGTACCGGCTACTTTCGACTGACCTTGTGGGGAAATAAATGAATTAGGGAGTCAGGACTTGTGCCAGGGTTTCACTGTTTGACTCGTCTAGTCGCAGTGTGTGAATCAATCGTAGTCGAGTTAGTGTGCTGCATGTATGTCAGGTCTGTAAGCTCAACACCAGAAGGCATGATCGGAATAATTTCTTCTTAATGCCAGACAAGGAAGCGGTCACAAAGCCCCCTGCAGGCTGGATCTCAACCTAGCCATTTTTACATACTTATCTCTACATCTACATCTTTGGAGACTGACGGTTGACCTGTGGAGGTCCGTAAATTCACAAGCAGCAAAATAAACAAAATGAATTCAAACCAACAAACACATCAGGTGATGATGATGAGCCTAAATGGTGCAAAAGCATGGCAGCATAATTAAATAGTAAGTAAATGTATGCAATCAATAGGGAATCTTTTCAATCTGCTTAAAAACGAATATCCACGTCCCTTTGCATGATGCATAAGAGCATAAGCTTTGTTTTTGCATTTAACGTTTTGATGCACATAACATCACCGCACGAGCAAGCTCGCGCCGCATGTAAACAACTGTTGCCCGGTGTGTTTGAAGGCTGGCGGGGTTACGGATGTCTGTAGAGGTGTAAAGATGGAGCTATTGTTAGTTCTGTACAGCACGGAGATGCGCAGTGGGTGCATTGTAACGCTTCGCCTGGTAACTTTAAGGGACTCGATCGCATGTTTTCTTCATCACATCCGACACAGTGAAGTGCACGCGCCAGTCTTCATGCTGCATTCAAATTCGCTGATGAGATTAACGTCTGACTTACCGAAAACTCGACCGTTATTTTCTACAGCTGGTTTAAAAATAACGGAAACACATCAACTCGGATTCATTCTTCATAAATGATATAAATGAATTTAAAAAGAGAGAGAGAGAAAGAGAGAGAGAGAGAAACACGACTCACCTGCTTTGGTGAACTATTAAAAAAGCCTCCATTCCTGTTATTTTCTTTCCCCAAAAAATATTTATACACCCGACTCTAATGCACTACTAAACCGTAATCCTACGCAGTTCTTTAAGATTCCCCCTCTCACGACACTTCACGCAATTTCATATGGCCGTTTTTTCCGAAAGAAGGAAACATCCTTCATTTACCCTCCGTGCGCATTTTCATGATTTCCCCCTCCCCGTGCTCCGTTTCCTTGCCCGTTCTTGAAGTCTCTCTCTCTCTCTCTCTCTCTGCACGCGGTCTTCACGGGAGCGCGCCGCACGCACACGCGCCACCTTCTTCGCTTTTTTCGGGAACGCCAACGCAGGCGCGAGTTACCAAGGAAACCCTGTGCGCGTGCCCGTCATATTCACGCAGGATACAGTGTGGATGCTAAAGCAGATTTTCAGAACAATAATAATAATAATAATAATAATAATAATAATTTAAAAAAATCCGAAACCCGATGTTGCTTCAGACAAAAAAAAAAAAAAGATTTTGTCAAGACCTAGTTTTGTCTCTCTCTCTCTCTCTCTTGTTGTGTGTGTGTGTGTGTGTGTGTGTGTGTGTGTTAATAACCTTGATTTTTAATTACTTTTGCTTTTTAGTTCTTGCTATTGTGACTTCTTAGGATGCAACAATACACTCCGGTCACAATTTGATTCAATTCATCATCCTGCCTTCACAAATTAATTCTCAAAATATTTTGAAGAAAATTTCAATGAAATAAAAAATGTGACTGAAATAAATAATTAAACAATAAACAAATAAATTATAAATACAGTAGCTATGAACATAGCTTGAATATGATAGACAAAATTCATTTAAAAAAAAAAAAAATTTGACACTTTCTCCTGGGTGTCCTCATTTTTGCCCAACGTCTCCTGGGATGGGCTCCAGGCCCCCTTTGACCATGTATGTGATAAGTGGTATAAAAGATGAAGATGATAAATAAATAAATAAAATTGCCACCCTGTCCAGAGTGTACACCGAAGCCCAAAGAAAATGAAGATGAGATGAGGATGATAAATAAATAGGCAAACAAACTCCCTAAACCTTATATGAATTAACAAAGTCCCTGACCTGAGGAAACTGAACAGTAGACACTGTCTACTGTATGTTCACACTACAAGAAAAAGTGATCTAATTATGTGTTGTTTTTTTCTTAATAAATCACATGGAATCTGTTCTCAAATCAATTCTGATTTGGGATTTTTCCATATCTGTTACTAAGATACAGATCTCTTATTTTTGGGGGTGAGACCTCTGAACAGTCTAAACTGGGATTCATGCAAATTTTACATCAATTCAACATAATATTAATCATAATTTTGTAATATCTAGGTTGAAGGATGGGATAGCGAGGTAACAATTTGGGTGGATACTCCTGTATGAGCAAAAAGTTAAAGCGCATAATGAAACATTTTGTAACCCGTCTGTGTTTAAAGTGATTTCAAATGAACTCATTGGATGCGACCACAGGAGAACAAGCTGGATTGTTGCAGGAAAGATAAAAGTTAAAAAGCTAAATTTAAAGAAAGTAAGGATATAAGCCAAAGAGGTAGCAGAATAACATGCCCTTATTACAGCGAGCTTGACCACATAACATGACACATTGATCCTTTGCGCAAGCAGGTCAGTTTAGGAGCATGATCTTTTCAGATTAATGTCAGATATACTTTAGGTCACATTGAAAACATAGTACGAACAGCCAAGCAAATATTAGATTTGGTCAGTAAATCGAATATGGGCCACTTTTGCTTGCGATGTAAAAGTAGCCATAATGAGCTCTGTAGCAGTTCCTGAGCCATCACTTTAAAAAGGAAAAGGAGGTCCAAAGTGGGCTAATATGCCTGACTTCTGCTTCCTCATTCTCGAGCACCATATATTGCAGCATTGCATCATTGCAGCATTGCAGAGCTGGTGTTGTTTAAAATCTAATGAAGAACTCTATCTAGACTTTTCATGAAAGATGTTCATGAAGTGTCATATGACCAGCATGCTTGTTATATACTTCAGCTGCTTGCTTTGCACAGATTGGAAGCAGTGGTGTTCAAAAAGAGCAATTGCACGAATTGCATAATTAATGGAAGAGCGATTTCCACAATGTGAATCACACATTTCCATGATGCATAGTGTCACAGTTTTGTGTTGTGATGCATTGTGTCACAATGCATCATTACATGCTTAATGGCTTCAGTACTTGGTTGTTTTGTAGCTGCATTTCTTTATTCCTACGAGCATCAGTTTGCCTTAACTGGGATCAAGTGTATTTACAAGTTCTTCACTGATATCAACAGCTCTGTCTAAGGAACACAGTATGATCCTCAATGCTGATCTATTATTCTAGTTAAAAAATAAAACCAATTAAGTTGTGCTGTGATAGGAAAATGATCAGTGATGTGGTGGTGAAATTCAAACCAATGCATGGAGTGGAGTTACTCTTTCCATACATAACTGGAGTTTTTTTTTTTCTTAACATAACCGCAATACACAATATGTACAATACAGTACATTCTATTGCACGTCATAAATTTGTAAAACCAATGAACATTTAACAAATATAGCCCAATGTGCTGGTTTAACACATGCTGGCTTAATCTGTAAATGCATCTCTTATGCTAATAAAGTAACAGTGCTATGCAAATTATTCTTCACACTGTTGAAGTGCTGCACTGCTACAATATCTAAAACACTATATTATCATTTCAGAAGCATTAGATGCTCTGGGCAATTTTCAGTCTCACCTCTTATCTTGTTTTAAATATATTACTTTATTATATAAGATATTAATATATCAAACATTTCTAAATTCTTTTTTTCCTCCCACAATCAGAATAATTTAATTGTATATAGTCATTTGATATCTGGACGATCATTACAATCATACAAAGAATATAAAATCAGTTTTTTTTTTTTAAAATCTGGTTCAAGCCAATATTATGATTATGTTTGAAATGTATTTGCATCAAGTTGTCATATTTGTTCTATTCCTCCCAGCAATAGAAATTAAAAGCCATGTCTGGCCTCTGGTTCTTTTAGTCTTTTAATAGCAAGTTGCAGCATGCTCTGGAGTGACACCTAATTTTAAGTGGTAGTATATACTGTACTCCACAAGATTGCACCTGGTTTAAATACATTCACTGCACAAATCAGTTCCTGTTCTGCATAGATTCCAATGCTTTCATGGTTTTAGTTTGTACTATTATACAGAGGTGGAAAGAGTAATAAAATTTTGTACTCAAGTAAAAGTACTGCTACTTCAGTGAACTTTTACTGAAGTACAAGTAAAGTTACCCTTATAAAAATCTACTCAAGTAAAAGTAAAAAGTAGC
>JAQQZT010000002.1:10484217-10501488 GCA_030068275.1 Clarias platycephalus
CTTGGTCGATGTACATGGTTCCGATGACTCAGGCAAACAATTTCCTTAACATTTTTAGATTTGCCAATAACAAATTTATCCATCTCTGTGCAGTTCAGAATCTGAATGGTTTGATAAAAAAGAAAGAAAAAAAAAGAATTTTGAATGCACGCCCCCCCAAAAACATCACATGTGTACAGAAGCTCTGTGGGTGGAAACTGGATGGCTGAAGATGGGAAAAAGACCAGGCAATGTTTCAGTGGTTTTATCTATTACTCCAACTTCCTCAACCTCAACGAAACTGTCTTATTTTGGGGAGTCTGAGGCTACTGAAGGGCATTTTGTCTATTCTGGGATGCTTTTGTGCTCACTATGGTTGTGTGAGTGATTATTTGAGTGATTGTAGGCTTCAACCATTCTCTTCATCAACACAGTGCTTACATGAGCAGAACGGCCAGTCTCTGCATGCTAAGTTCACATTTTATATAAACTAAATGTGACATAAAATACCCGGTGATAAGCAGCTTCTGAAACACTTAAACTAAAATGCCATGTAACTGAGGTCACATTTTTTCTCATTTCAATATCAGATGTTTAATTAATTACTAATAAACCTAAATACAAATATTATATATTATAAGTACTGCCAATAATGATGCTAAATTCCTCAAAACATGTTATAAATGCTATGTTGTTTGCCTCATGGTTTATCTTAGAACTGCCCAACAAAGTGGTCATTTTAGCTTGCACTCATTTTTTCCATTATGCTTCCATTTTCATTTTAATGCTCTCTAAGCTAGTAAGGATGTAATTACACCTAATTGAATCTGATGTTACTGTATTTTAATGATCTTTATTGAAAATAGTCTTAGATTTGGTACAAAAAGGCTTTTTGAGAAATGCAATTAGTAGAATTTCCCTTGACCTCTTTACAATAATGCAGTAATTGAACACTTTTTTTTTGTTGAATATTTGTGCAAATTGATGATATGAGGCACAAAATATAAAAATGTAACATTTTTCAATTGAAAGGATTTGCTGTTATATCCCCAAGATTAAGCCTGTTACATAAAACTGTGCAACTCACTAACGTAAAGTAAAATAAGTAAAGTTCCTTTTTAATATTTGAGGGACATTGTCAGGTGCGATCAGGTGGACACAAGTGCAGTTTAGCTGAACCTTAATATCTTGGAGTCAAAAGCATGAAACTAACCAGGGTCGAAAATGTGCAAACAACTTAGACTAGAAAAAGCTATACTCATAAACAAGAAAAATATCGCAAGGTCAAAATCAAGTGAGAAGTAAATTCTGATATACAGGCGTGTTAACATCTGGGTACAAGAACACAGGACGTGAGCCAAATCTAATTGTCTGATTGACTGACAAGTGATGGAGGTTGCTGCCTGTAGGGTCACACTGGTTTGATTAGCTGTTTAGTTATATGGTTGATGTATGTTCTAAAACTGGCATGATTAGAAATCTACAGAAAAAAAAAATCTCATACTATCAATTTAACTTAAAAATATATCACATGCTCACTCAATACTATGAGAAAGTTTAGTAATGCTAATGGAAACATAATAGCAGCCACGAGCCAATTTAACTTCTGCATATACTCTAAATTAATAAATGTATGACATAGAGTACATCATGTATGCTGGACATTTATTGTGTTTAATTTGTCAAATCCTTCAAGAATGAGTCCATCATGAGATTTGGAGATAACCTCAGGGAGGCCAGATTTAGGTGGTTTGGACATGTTCAGAGGAAAGATTGTGAGTATATTGATACATACAGTAGAAGGATGCTGAGGTTGGAACTGCCAGACAGGAGGTATAGAGAAAGACCAAGAGGAGATTTATGGATGCAGTGAAAGAGTACATGAAGTTAGGTGGTGTGAGAGAAGAGGATGCAGAGGATAGGCTTAGATAGAGGCAGAAGATTTGCTGTGGTGATCCCTGAAAGGGACAGACGAAAGACAAAGAAGAAAAAGAATTTGTGAATTTCATGATTATGCTACTAGAGAGGAAATTGGTAGCATTTCTGCACAAGGACCAGTAATGACCAACATAGGTAAATTTTGACCAGGATCACCATTGTCTCCTGCTGGATGGCTAATAACCACAAATCAACCACAAATTTTGTCAGTGGGAAGCTAATAAAATTATCCTGCAGGTTTTTTACCTTGTATGTTGTGGCATCTTCATACACAGCAATTTCTCCCATTGCACATTTTTATAACTGGGCTTTATGACGTTCAGCAAAATCACAGACAGATTGTGGTTTGTTTTTGGTTCAGGTGTGACGTTCGGAAGCTCTATATTGATTGAAATAGGTGATTTAAGAAAAAAAAAATCTGGGTCAGAAGTGGTATGTTGGCTTAGGTTTAGGACTGTCATATTGTCCCTCCAGGATCCGGGTTCGATTCCCACATTGGGTCTGTGTGATTTTTCATGTCCCTTCTGTGATTGGTGGGTTCTTCGTGGTGCCTCTGACAGTCCAAAGACATGCAGATTAGGCTAAGTGGCACTCCCGAATTGTTTCCTGGGATAGACTCCAGGCCCCCTGTGACCCTGCTTACAGGATAAAGCGTTATAAACAACAATGAGTGAGTGAGTGAATCTTGGTGTGGCTTGTCTGAGTTGTGCTTGGGATGAGTTATACTGTACAGCTTCTGAAGACCAGGAAGCACTGCATCAAAATGAACAGACAGCCAATGGCAGCTTTAAGATAATTGGATTAATATGCTATATCTGACTTTTCCAGGTGGAGTCAAAAGCTGTTTTGTTCTGAACAATCTGTAGCATTGTCTAAAGAGACAGCACAGCAGCCAGCCAGAAAAATATTACAATAGTCAAATCCACACATATGAGCCAAAGCATTATGGCGACCTGCCTAGCATGCTGTTGGTCCTATGAGTGCCAGCAAATCAGCTCCAACCCACCATGGCATGAACTCTACAAGACCTCAAATGGTGCACTGTGGTATTTGGCTGTTAACCAAGACATTAACAGCATATCCATTAAGTCATTTAAATTTGAGTCACCACACATCCCACAAATTGAAAATGGAAAAGAAAGAAATAGGGGTCATCAGAGCAGGTCAACTTTTTGAATTGCGCTAAAGACTAACATTTGCATGCCCGTTTTTGACATATTTCATAATAGACTTGTGTTAGCATAGGCACTCTGACCGGACTATGGTGCTATGAACTGTGTTGTGACATGTTCCTCCAGAACCCATGACCACAGATTTATGTGCATTGAGCCATAGTATCCCTTCCTTTGTTTTAGACCCGATGGAATAGCCTCCATTGTCCTTGCACTTTAATGAACCTCTGCTGACCAGGAGCATGACATTAGCCTTGCTGATCCATGATTATTACATAATCAATGTTATTTGTTTTATTACTGAGCAGTCAGTATATTTTGGCTCAGCTCTGTAGAGGTTATGAGAGCATGAAATTATTGCTTACCATCATGTGGTCACAGCATATGTCTTATTTTAAATTTTTAAGATATGAATGATCAGAAGTCTTAATGCAATATATTAGAATGTACAGTATGATGGTGGTTTGCCGGTCATTATGTTACACTTTTACCTTTCACCTGACAAAATGGTGGTGGTGTTACAGTATGGTGCTATATAAAGTTATGGCTGATGTATAATAATATAATGATGCAATCTTAATCTATACATATAATAAAACTGTAAAAACTCTATGCATTGAATATATTTGTGAAAAAAATAATTTTGGGGGATGTAAGATGAGTAATAGAACACATCAAGATGGTTTGTCTGTTTGTTTGTGCATGCTTCACATAAGAATATTTGAGCAAATTTGAATAGGGTTTTCACAGGTGTATCTGGCCAAGCTTGAGGCAACATATAGGCTTTGTTTCATCGCAATCGGCCCACGAGAAGATAAAATATACTAATTTGAAATTTCAATAGAAAACGCCCATATTAGTAAAAATTGACCTTGGAAAAATCATTAGTTGATCTCAAAATTCAACAGATTGCGCTGTACATTTTAAATCTGCGCTTATGAGTGTACAGTTCAAATCTACTTAATAAACGCAATCTCACACCTTCACTCCGCACATAAAAATTCACGTTCGAAATTCAACAGATGGCACTGTACATTTTTAAAAACGCGCTTAAGTGTGTGCAATTACATTTCATATGAACAAAGTCGCAGGCGCAGCTAGTATACAATAATAATGCACGATTGTCCAATTACCAGCCACGGTACAATCTGTCATAACAAACTGCCAGTTTAGCTTGTTTAGAAAAGTCTAGTGGTACTATAAAGCTGAGATGGATTTGCAAACAACAATTACAGTATGCATCAATAAGATATTCTTTTCTTGAATCATGTCAAGATTTAACAGAGGACTGTTACCACTGTCACTGTTTATTATTTCCTCCAATGCTACCATTAACTGTCCAGTAAAGAATCTGCACTCGAATGGAACCATAACCATTTGTGTCATCCATTTCAAATCAGAGATGATGGTTTAATCAGGGCTGTGTTTGGCCCTGCTGCTCCGCCTCTGTCTCTTTGGTTTGATCTTCACGCCACAGTGATTTTCCATTTTAACACAATAAGCCTGAGGTGGGAGTAGGATTGTAGAGGGGTGTAATAACACATTCATTCCCCTATGTGCTTTAAATTCCAGTTTTGACACCAACCAGAGAATGGACAGAGCCATTGTCAAAATGGTGAGATACATGCTGGGTTAGACTGAGCTGGTTTTAATGAGCACTGCTGGCTAACACACTATTAATGTGATAAATTGAAGTTTTCATGTCCTACTCCGACTGGAATAAAGCGGTTACAGAATGAAGAAATGAAGACATGAATACATGAATGTTCTGCCCAGCAACAATTAGTTAAAAAAAGGCTTAAGGTCAAACTACTTGATTAAAATGTTTAATCTACTTTTAGTTAATCTACTTCCATAAATGAATAGATAACTGCTCTGGTGTGGATCATTGTTTTTTTTTTCTGCAGAGTGAGATGTTCACAGCATGAGGCTCTTAGCCCGCTGAACTGCATGGCTCAGAACATAGCTATTTATCCAGAAATGACCTTCACATCAGAGTATGTGCACACAGCATCAAACCTCTGGGTGCCAATAAACCTAAATGTCTTGCGCGGAAATGTGTGTCAGAGGTCGTATCGTGGCCGATACATGTTCAGATGATGGATTCAGATTGAGATGTTTGTTTCAACAAGTGGTATTTGGACCTGAGGCAAAAATGCTAAATAAGTATTGAATACCACGATCAAATGGCAAAAGAAGTTATCCATGTAGCCATAACCACGCTCTGTGCCTTGTGTTCACTGGGATATATAATGTTTATAAAATTTGGTACAATTGTTGATATACACAGCTTTTCATTTAAAACATAATTGGAATCATTGTACATTTTAGATTCATGGAAATTATTACAAAGTTTTTATTGAAGTTTAGAATGATTTAAAAAAAACTACAAGTTTTAAAACACTATGAATAAAACATTACAATGTATAAACATTTAAATGGCCAACTTTCTGCTTTACAGCAGGCTGTAAAATATAAATGTAATTCGAATGTATGGAGTTGAATAATTCGAACGGATGGAGCAAAGCCAAATATGTGCATGGCAAATTAAAAATATTAAATAAAACTGCCATCTAAAAATACATCAGTACACTTCGAAAGTGCATGGAATCCAGTGGAGAATATGATGCATGCTGAGACTGTGATTGCACAGTGGATATAAGCAAGCGGCAAGAAAAGCCTCAGGCGCTTTTGGTGAGGGAAAAAGCAGACTGAAGTCATACATGATATGTGTACTGTAGGTAAAAACCTCAGTCAGTACTTCTTACTGGATATATCTGACAAATCTACAAAGCAGGGGTGGTGGTTCTGCCCTAATGTTCTGGGCACCGCAGTTTAATTTGCACTTAACGACTAAAACCACTCCTCCCCCACACCCGACACACATGCACATATATGCACATTCACACATGCACAGGTGCAGAATCCGCTTTGCAGCAGTAACATTGCCATTTTGGGTGTAAACACACATTGAGATATTCAGCTCATATAGGATATACAGGAGATGCTACAGTAAGGTTAACAAGTCTGCCTACATACTGTAAACACAACTATGGATAAAAACATTACACACAATACAGCCAGGCCCAGGGCTTACACACAAATAGCAAGAAACAGAAACGTGCACATTTCAGCCTTAGTATCCCATCCCACAGAGCTTGTGTTATATAAATGAGCAACATATTAGATAATAGAGATAGTAATTAGAATGAGAAAGAATTTTTGTCTGAACTGTCAAATGCATTAAATTTATAACAGCCAATCATCACAAAACACTGAGTCTACAGATAGATGCTGTAAAGTAAAAACAATTCATTACAATATTGGGTTACAAGTTAGAAAAAAAACAATAATTTAAAATGTGTTCTGGCAAAAAGGATGTTTAAGTAAGGTCTATTCCATTTACATATGTTGTAATTGTACATATTTGTTTTTTGAAATTCACATTTACTGTAGTATTCACACATTAATAAACCACATTTTCTGGGGTGTTAAGGCGTTGATTTGGCTTAACACCAAAGCTCCTACAGTACCACTCATCATCCAAGCTACACAGGAGTGGATTAAGGGGTTTTATATAAACCCACTGGCCACTTTAAAGGAACACCAGCACATTATCCATGAAATTATCCAAGGTCTCTGTGTTCCCACTGGTCAGATCAATAAGAATGACTGACAGGCAGGGGAGCACAAACCCTGGCTATAGCCATGGAGTCCCCAGTTGGGACCCAAATCAGCCCCAAACAATGGAATAAATATGTGGAAAATTAGCTTTTCATGTACTTGAGCTATGATAGCTAACATAATTGATAGTTGATTCATTTATTAGCACTTGACAGAAGGCCCGTTTTCACCAAAATATTTGTTTCCACTCCATGCAATTACTCACACTTTATAGCAGTTACAAATGACCGTGCGAAATGACATATTGACGTTACCGTTATCTATTCATGCATGCCCTGGCTGATGGTGTCAACCACTGATAGGAATTTTAATTATGCATTTTAAGCGTATTTGAATATTGGGGGATGTGTCTCCCCCGGTGTATATCATAATGACTGCCTTGGGACAAATATATACAGGGGGAGCGAGAGAAAGAGAATGCACAGATACAGGCACACTGACCTTTAACACCAGACTAATGACCGAGGTATATGATTTCCAAAAGAATACAAAAATTCTGTTCATTAACAAAATGTGGATAAAAAAATTCATTTCACTACATTAGGTGATTGCAATATTATGAACAGAACATCGATATTACTTATGAATATCCTTCCTCCCAAAATGTTCCCATGGTACTGAGACATAGCAGAGCAGTTAACTTGCCCTTGCTGTTGTTCCTCCCCTGAGGCAGTTTTTATGCACTGCTGGGGGTTTATGTGCACATAATGATGCAACCTGACTCATAGACCTCAGTGGAAGTGCTTTCTTTGCATACAGCATGTTCATTAAGCTCAAGCTATGCATTTAAATATTGACATCTAATTACATGACACTGAGTTTTTTATTATTAAAGTTCATCCATGCTTGCATCATTTTTTGTCTGTAAACATAAACACAACCCATTGTAATTTTTTTGGTTTTATGTTCCTTTAAAATACAGTAGTAGAAATGATGCTTAGGGTTTTTTTTTCTCTTCTTGTTCTCCTGAGCATACAATCAAGCAGAATTTCAATGAGGCTGCAGAAATTGTCCATCTAAATCCTATCAAATATTTAGTGATGCCTTTAAAGGCAAATCTCATCATACCCTTTGTATTACATTACGCCTAGTAGGAGTTTGATCCTTTCCTATGAACAGGTGTAGGCCTTTAGCTATATGATAATGTTGGGTATCCCATAAGGTTCATAGTTTACATACTGATATTTTCTTGGCTTAATGCCAACAAAATATCAAAGTCTGTTAACATCATAAACCGCACATTGACAGTAATATTCCTCTTATAACTGAAACTAGGTTTCCTGAATGCATTGGGATTACAAGGATTTGAATTTGTACACCACCCCAATCCTAATGTTGGGATAAATGAATGGATAAAATGGAATGTCATGTTTTAATCCTAAACTGGAAACTGTCTTTGTGGATGTTCTGTCTTCACATGTTCTCACTGGATGCTCATGGGTTTCATTCTGGTTCTTTGAGTTGACCATGCCAACCAAATTGGTCGGGCCAATTTTTGGAAGTATGAGCTGCAGCTGTTTGGCAAACTTTGGCCAATTTCAGTATTTTGTACAAATTCTGCCACCTCACAGGGTCCCCAGTTAGATTCTGAACTTGGGTTAATTTGGGGCTACAAGGACTTCTGTCCTTTTCTGAGTGAAGTCTTCCACCTTGCATCTGGTGTTTTTCCACCTTGCATCTGGATTTACCATAAACCTGACCAGCATAAATCAGTTAATGAAGTTAAAAAATGAATAAGTATCTTTTATGATTAAGTTTAAAGTATATACAGTAAGTCCTATTGGAACATTTAGGTACAGTATGATATTTCGAAGATACAAACATGCGTTCACGCATGTTCAATTGCGGTAGTTAGATCACATCCTCTGCAAGTACAGTAGTTGTGGTATAGTTTTTAGTACTGTACTGTATAGAGTACAGTACAACCCCAGGAAGTCCATAAGCAAGCGTAAAAGCAGTGGCGATGAAGTTGGTACTGCTAAGAAGCGTTCAGCAATAACGATGGAGGCAAAAGTGAAAATAAATTAGAGAATGGAACGAGGTGAAAAGATGGCAGACATATATTGTGCATAGCCAATTGTGTTAGTATCCTAGTACCTAGACAATGTTTGTTGGACGAAATTGGACTTACAAATGAGCCCTCGGAACGGAACTCGTTCTTATGTAGGGGACTGTAATTCATTTTTGTTTTATGAGACTAACTGCTGATTTGATTTACAATAACCCACTGTTATTTTCATAGTCAGATAAAGATGCCATAGCATGTACAGTAGAAAAATATATACTGGTATATACAGTAGGAGGGTTAATATTGCGATTTTCCCAGTACAGAGTCTCATTCAGCCTGTCAATCCATGTGTAGTTTTAGATATTTCTACATATATTATGTTTTATATAAGTAAGAACATTTAATTTGTACATCTTTGTTATCCCAAGCTAGAGCCTAGAACCTATCCTGGGAACCCTGGATGCAAGCAAGGTAGGAATACACCCTAGATGGGTTGTCAGACTTTTACGCTCTCATCATGCACATATTTATTGCTTATAAGGTCAACCACCAATTAACTTTTATCCATGTTTTGGGAGCTGTGAAGAAAATGCAGATCTCTGGAGAACATGTGAAATTCCACACGGACAGTAAGTCGAGCTCAGATACTTTAAAATTGTGTTGTGTGGAACAATGCTACCCGCTGTGTTACCGTCTCTGTCGGGGGAAACAATACTGTTTCCTCCCTTTCCTGCCTGTTCGTCACAATATATCCAAGAATGCATCATACTTGCTGTGAGATATTGATTAGATAGTCGAGTAATGGAGACTGCAGTAGCTGCATTAAGACACAGATAAATGGCAGGTGCATAGTGTCTCTGTGCGAAAATTCATTATGGTAATTACCATTACGTTGTCCCTGTTGACCAAAGTCTCTTTTTGATGATTTATCACTAAATATTCCGGCGAAAACTATTCTGTTGTGGTGGATGATTCAAGGATCTACGCAAGGTTTCTATTTTTATCTCAAGCCAGCATCACCAGCTTGGGTAATCAACTCGACCAGATTGCACACTGAGAAACAAATTGCTTCATTTAAGCATGAAAATTGATTGAGCAAAAGGGTGCCTCACGAAACCGAACATTTATCAAGCTCTGTTTACTCCTTACAAAATCACTTTTCCTACCTGTTTTCATTCTGAATGAAGTCGGGATGACTTGAAAACGTACAGCCGTTGATGTGCTACTTCAGTTTCAGAGATACCGGATACATTTCAATTCGTGCCTCAAATGTCCCCTTAATATTAGGGTTTATATCATATTGAACAAATCACGTTAATAGGCAGATGAAATAAAAAGCTATTGAATAACTGTCAAAACACTGACAAAACACTGCCTCAAGTACGTACAACGTTAAACCTTGGGCATCTGCAGTCTTTTGCTATTGATTTTGCCTATATATGGTTACCATGCAAATGTTTGATACTTTTCTTTTTCAGTAAGACATCCATTATATACTCACTCACTCATCCCCCAGGAGACTTAGGGCAGAAGCCGGGTTACACCATGGAATCCATTGCGGGGCACACACATATACACACACAACGGGCAACTTGGGGAATGCCAATTAGCCTAATCTGCATGTCTTTGGACTTCGGGAAGAAACTGGAGTACCCGAAGGAAACCCACCTAGCACAGGGAGAACATACAAACTCCATACACACTGAGGCAGGAACCGAACCTGACCGGGAATCAAACCCAGATCCTGGGAGTGCAAGGCAACAATGCAATCCACTAAGTCACCATGCCACCTGTCATTATAAACTAAAACCACTAAATAACCCAGAAAATTTTGATCATTTTATCATTTAAGAAATCATTCTAGCACATTACAGGAACTTGCTGGGAGATACTGGCGGGAACTTTTTTTCGTGCAACATATCTGATTGGAGAAAAGCTTATACATCCACAACTCTTTAATTTTTGAAAGGAAAGGATGTTTTCACTACTTAGTAAATCTGTTAGAGATTAAATGACAACCTTTGTGGACATTATTTAAATAAAAGTAAAAAAAAAAAAAAATTCTGATAAAACTTTTGAAATAAATTTTAAAACTAACTGTTCACTTTTTAGACTTTTTTTTTTTTTTTTTTCAATTGATACAAGCTTAACAAAAAACAACAAACAGAATATTTGGAAACCTTATTTAAATCTTCAAGTTAAATGAAGCATAGGGTGTGCATAATGGACAAAAAATGACCCCTATATGTTTTAGTTGCTATTAAAATTTCACACTTACAAAGACATAGTGTTTCATTGCTTAAATTATTGCATGCAAAATAATATGTGCATTGAGCACTATGTTTATAGAGCAGTGAATGTTTTATTCAAATGAATAACTTTCCCATTAGTGCACAGTGTTGCTGATAATGGAGCTAGAGTAAGAGGTTTCCTGCTGTGTCATGGTATGTGGAGGAAATCAGAAAGGACAAGCAGGAGTGATGGGAAGGAGAAAGACTCTTAACATTTCACTTAGGATTCAGACAACTATTGTAGACCCTGTTATCACCCATGGCTTAAAACTGCAGCTTGGTGTAGGCTGTTAGGGATGTTCAACAATAAAGGCAAAAGGAGGAACGCTTTCCTCCAAGAAGACAAGTGATATTAAATGAAATTTAATTTGCATCGTCATTAATTGTGAATTAGGTATGAGAATGTTACACAAGGTATTGAGGATTTTTTTGTTCACTGTTGAATAAAATGAAGGCTCCCACATAATTAATTTAATCAATCTCATACGTCAATTCATCACAGGAGACACACAGTGGAGACAATTTGGAAATGCCGGTTAGCCTGTCTTCGAACTGTGGGAGGAAACTGGAGTTCCTGGAGGAAACCCGTCAAGCACGGGCAGAACATACAAACTCCATGCACAGAGACCAGAGGCGGAAATCAAACCCTCAACCCTGGAGGTGTACTAACACCTACTGTACACCACTGTGACACCATGTGACCTTTAGAGATGATTCAATTATTCTTACGCATGGTTTTTTTGTGATTGTTTTTTTTCCCACCTGATTTTTTTCCAGTCATTTATTTTCATGTGAATTTTCCTCAATACATTTATTTTTACATCCTTATACACATAAATGTTTATCTATACTATTCATGTAAGGCATGTGGTTTTATCTATTACATTTGCACTGTACAATTTTAATTATACTCTTTATATTTTCTCATTGGATCACATATAACATAAAAACTATGTAAAAAACAAACAAACAAACAAACAAACAAACAAACAAACAAACAAACAAACAAACAAACAAAACATATGAAAACCTGTGATTTTTCCATAAGGGGTGCCGTTCATTTGATAAATAACTGCAAAAGCAATTGTGAACAAATAACATATTCTGGACGAAATGGTTGAGTGAACATGCCAACCCTGCTCAGGATAGTGCCAATAGAAGGCAGTCCAGGCGAGCACAACCATAGCACTAAATATTATTATGCAGATCTTTCCTATTCATGTTTTTGATAACGTATTTTAATGTTGTGGAAAGAAAGAGAGCCATCAGATTGTTTGGTACTATTGTTCTATGATATTACACTACCAATATTCATTTCACCGTTTATCAGACACTCGTTTGTTAATTACTGAGATAAATCCTGCACTCAGAAAGAATAACAGGTAACGGTAATTAGCACTGTTTAGATGGCAACGATCTATTGAGCAGCAACCTCATTATCATACGTTAGAGGGGGCGCAAAGAGGTGTAACTGATATAAACAGATTTATTTCAACTCATCAAATACTCTGGAAGAGAATGGCTGAATTTGAGTTTGCATAATTCAGAACAAACTATTCTGGGATCATTAGGGTCATTTAAAACTAACATTATGTCATTTGTTACAGAACTCAAACATTTATCCTCTAATGACACAAGTTTATACACAAGGAAAAATTAATCAAGCATAATCAACTGTAATATATAAACCTCTTTGTTGGCTATCTTAATAGCAATAATTTCTTGCCCCTTCCGGAGGTTTTCACTCAAGCTTGTATACCAGTTGGCAAAGAGAACAACTGCATGTATGACTCCTACACTCTTTCCACCAAGTATTATAAAATGTGTTTAAATCAAAAGGACAATGGGTAGAATGGAACTGTTTTGCACAAGCACCCAAAAGGGCCTGTTATGTGATAGTATGGTATCATGAGTATTTATTTTTTAAAATCTTCAGGCTACTAAAAATAAAGTATTTTTATTTATTGTGAAAATCTTCGGGTCTATGTGTGTGGAGTTTGCATGTTCTCTCTTTGCTTGGTAGGTTTCCGCCCACATTCCAAGGACATACAGATTAAGCTAATTTCCAAATTGCACCTAGTATGTGAATGAGTTTGTAAGTGCGTGTGTACGTGGTTGTGCATTGCAATGGACTGGCAACCCATCCAGGGTGTACGCTGTTTAGTGTGTTAAGTCCTGGGATAGTCTTCAGGCCTCCAATGACCCTATGCCATATCTCTATACCACTTATACAGTATAAGTGGTATGAAGAATGGGTGAGTGAGTGAGTGAGTGAGTGAGTGAGTGAGTGAGTGAGTGTATGAATGTCATCTGCATTATCATGTTACTTGCAACCATGCTTGTCAAAAGCCTGATAAGTAACATCATGTTGATACTATATGCATAAAATTGGTAACACTCAATATGTAAAAAATAGAGATCAAATAATTTATTACGCATGATATCAGCTAAAAGTATGTTAGATCACAATAAATAATTAAAATCGCCACAGTGCTAGCCACTACTCCACCTTGCCACCAGATCGATTTGGTGTTTTTTATAAGAAATCACTCACCTGTAATTAAATCCTCCTTCCAGTATTTAACACATGTATCTTAATAAAAAATCATAGTGACAAATATTACCCTCTGAAATTTGGATTCATTGCTATTCAATGTACTGTATGTCCATATGTCCATGCCAGAACGTTGATGGGCTGCATACAAATAAGAGTATTCCGTATCTTTGGAAATGATTGTAGAGGAGTTGGAGGAAATGAAAGAACTATGAGCAATACCATGTGAGCCTGGGCAGAACATGCCATTTGATGCACAGGCATTAACCCGAGCTCGGGAATGAAATCATGACCCCAGAGCCATGTGCTGCCCACACTATGCGATGCACCACTGTATTATCATTTATTTATTTATTTATTTATTTATAAACTGCACGTTTGCAAGCACAAGGTATACAATATGATACAGCATGTTGAAACCATTTGATTAAGCCAAAATTCTGTTGCAAAATAACAGTGTACAATTTTATTGTTGTATTGATCACTGCATGAATTATATTTAATCTGAGAAAGAACATTGTCTGATAATATAAAAAGGAGAAGAACTGCACATTTTATAATCAATAAGTCCTGTACAGTGCATTCACTTATGAAATGACTTTAACCCTCTAGCGAAAAATATGCAAAAACTGCCAACTTAATAAATTCTTAATATAAATGTATAGTTGAGATGAGATAGCAAGGCCGTTTTAACATAAGATAAAACTAAGAGAATGTATGATTGTGCTGCCTCAGTGCCAAATAGCCAGCAGGCAATTTATTCCACTGACAATACATCTGTCCTTGATGCCGCATCCACTCTTGAATGATAATTTTGGGAGACGTGTGCAGCTCAGTGCCTTCTCATAGTGGCGCTGGTGGACTATCTCTGACGCAAGCCAGCCTTTTCTGTGTGAAGAAAAGCTTTCAGAAATGATTAATCAAAAACTGAATGCACATTGTAGCATACAAGTATAAATGTCTACAATATCTGTACGTTGCAAGGCAAGGCATGTAATGAACCGTTGCTCTTGATACTACGCATTTTTAATTAAAAAAAAAAAAAAAAAAAAAGATATGAAAGCCTTGACTTTTCAAAATGTCCTTAATGACAGTACACCAAGCGTAAATTTTTATAAATCTAAACAGCAGCAACAACACTCACAAAGATAAAGTGAAAATGTCAAATCGAAATGACATCACATGGTTACAGTCATGGATGAGCATTACAAATTTCACTGGATGGAAAGATCAGAAGGAAAGCAAATCAGACATTTGCCAACTGTGGATAAAATGGATTGTAAAGATGAGGAGATAGTAAGGCCCAGCACTTTAGAGCGAGGCTGTGCCCTTTAAAATTTACAATGCCGACAGCTGGTTCAACCTAGATGCACTGACCTTTATGGATCTAGTTGGCTGAACAAAAGGGACCACTAGAATCTGGTCTTAACCTCCTCTATTGAAGCAGTCAAATTCTAGAGAGGTGTCTGAATCTTAACTATGATGGGGTTTATGACCACATGCGCTCATACGCCGACACATCTTAAAATTGAGAGAAGACATAAGAAAACCCTATAAGGTAAAACAAAATGTTCTTTGATAACAAAATATTACTGTTAAATCAGAGGCACATGTAATTAGCAGCTAACAGCTATAGTGCCATCAGAAAAAATGAAGGAAAAAAAAGCAAAATGAAACACATGTAAACACACACAGACGAGTTTGGATACAGCTTCTCCTTCAGTGTTTTCTTTATTTTTATTATTTTCAACATTATACACTAAAGCTAAAGAAATCCAAACTATTGAGTTATGTAATAAACAAAACGTGTTAAATAACCCAGAAAATATTTTATAAGTAGCTACATTTAGGTTTGATGATAAGGTTGGCACACTCACAGCATTCTCTCAACAGATTTACAAGGTAGTCACATGGATTCACAGGTTGGCCTTGTCCAGAATTCACTTTAGACCATTTAGACCAGTTGTCTTGTGCGGAAGGGTGGGTACAGAGTCAATTGCCCTATTGTGCTACTACAACTACTGTACAAATCCATATTATGGTAATAAACACTCAGTTAAGAAAAGAGAAAAGACTTTACTTTAAGAAACTTCAGACAAGCCGAAAAATGTCCAGAAATTTGAATGCATCCAAAACAATCAAATGCTCCAATGAAGCTGGTCCTTAAGAGGACCAACCCAGGAAAGGAAGGCCAAGAGCTACTTCTGCTGTAGAGATTATGTTTATTAGAATTTATTAGCCTTAGAAACCACTGATTTACAGCACATCAGCTTAGAGTACACATAAATGCTTCTCTGAGTTCAAACGGCATGCATATTTCAACATCCACTGTTTAGATTGTATGAGTCAGGCCTTCATGATCAAGTTTCAGCAAAAGATCTATCACTTCAGAAGAACAACAAGCAGAAGAGACTTGCTTGGGCCAAGAAACACAAGGATTAGCTCGGTGGGGGAAAAAATTGATGGTTCTAGCCATTGTGTCTTTCTTAAACATTTAGGGAGTAAATTGATGGTTCCTGATTGTGTGGTTCCCACTGTGAAGCATGGAAGTCAAAATTTTGTCAAAATTGAGGGCACATTTAACTACTTTTAACCTATCACAACATTTTGCAGCGACATGCCATCCATCTGGTTTGGAATTAGTGGGACCATCATTGGTTTTCCAATAAGACAATGACCTCAAACACACCTCTAGGTTATGTAAGAGCTATTCGTCCAAAAAGGATAGTGATGGAGTGCTGCATCAGATCACCTGATCTTAATCCAACCGCAATAGTTTGGCATGAGTTGGTCTGGAGGGTAAAGGGAAAGCAGCCAACAAGTACCCAACACCTTTCAAAATTCTTTAAGATTGTTGGAAAACCATTTCAGGTGACTGAAAAGCAAAAGGTGGCTACTTTGAAGTATTCTGGGTTACTTAACAAACTTCCGTTGACTTCTTAATTCCATATTTGTTTAGTATTGATATACAAAGTTGAAAACAATAAAAATAAAGGTCTTTCCTGATTTTAATTCGTTTCTGCTGATTCCTATGTGTTGCTGCTACTTATGCTCTGCAAAGCCGTCATAATGGCTCTAATCTGAGGTGATGTTAAGTAGTGATGTTTGAGGCTGGTAGCTCTAAATGAACTTCTCCTCTGCAGCTTACTGTAGGTACGGTAAGTCTGGGTCTTTCTTTCCTGGGATGGTCTTCATGAAGCCAGGTTTATCATAGTGTTTTATGGGTTTTGTAAATGCTCTTGACTTTATTGTTCTTGCAAAAACTGTTACAGAACAATGTGTGTTAAAATAACAAATGACGGTTATTGTTGTTGTCGCTTAATGACCTCTTGGCATTTGTGTTATTTCATAGTTTTGAAATCACCGGGATTGTTCTACAATGTCGAAAATAAATCACTAAACAAAACACAATGAATTAGACATATCTTAAATAATGAACTTAAGATATTTACATATGGATATTTCATGGGGTAGATTAATTCATTCATTCATCTTCTATACCGCTTTATCCTGTATTTAGGGTCGCGGGGACCTGGAGCCTATCTCAGGAGACTTCGGGCACGAGGCGGGGTACACCCTGGACAGCGTGCCAATCCATCGCAGGGCACACACACATACATACACACACTCATTCACACACTATGG
>JAQQZT010000002.1:10501588-10511830 GCA_030068275.1 Clarias platycephalus
GCCTGGCCGGGGAATCGAACCCGGACCCTGGAGGTGCAAGGCGACAGTGCTAACCACTACACCACCGTGCCGCCTATCATGGGGTAGATACGAATTAATAATTTTTATATACAAATCTTTAGCGGATAATGTTTATTTTACACAGTCAGGTTTAGCCATTGTTATGACGGAAAGCAGTAATTCCTGAAGGTACCGTAGGTGACAAATCCAGAATTTGATCCCAATCTGGTGCGATCTCAAGATCATAGAAAATCGATGGGCCAACATCAGGAAGTCTAACAGGGTTTGATGTGTTTGAGTGAGTCTGGTGTGTTGCAGTGCAGGAGAAATAATAAGCAGAAGAAATGGAACAAACAAAACAAAACCCTTAACCATGCTTTGAAATGCGAAATGTGCTCTCAGGCTAAAAACAAAACAAAACAAAACGTTGTAGCAGTTTTTAAGTTATTCAAATGTGGATTGTAGAAGTTTGCAGGTGGTCTGTAGACTTCGTAGGTGGTTTGTCACAGATTCAAAATATGCTGAATTCCTTGTTTAGTGTTGAGATGGACAGCTTTAAGCTGTCATTAACTCCTACAGGGTGAAGCTAATCCTTTAAATGGCTAAATCCATCCGTGCACACTGAACTACTAAATAGCATGCTCAACAAGATACTAGGTCTGACTAATGATACAGTACTATGACTAAAACCATGGGTTAAAATGGATAAATCCAACAATGTACCCTCAATCACCAAATAGTACGCTCTACTAAATACTAAATCTATAGGGGGGAAAAAAATCCCTAAATCCACCTCTGCTGACTAAAATACTGAATAGTATGCTGTAATAGATACTACACTTCATATACTAAGGTTTATTATAGAATTGTTTGGAGGATTAATACCCAGATAGCAAGGTGACATTGATTCAATGTTGAAATTTCATCAGAATCATCATTTTGGTTGAGGTTGATTAATCAATGCTAAATAATGTTGAATCAATGTTGATAATTCATTGCTTTTCTGTGTTGAAAAGACAAACATTGAATCAATGTTGATTTTTGGTTTTGGAACCCATCCTCATTCAACAATGTAAGGCAAATCAACATTTAACATTGAAATTTCAACATTGATTCAATGTCAAGCTGGTTGATGCTTTAATGTTGATTCAATGATGATTCAATGTTGTTCTGCTATCTGGGTAACTTTTATTAGTCACATCTATGCAGGTTTCTGTTACTGTAACTGGTGAGAAATCATAGCATTTCATAAGCAATTTGCGAAGTGTAGTAGATACTTAGTAGCATTTGTTTGGTAAATAGCTCTTTTCAGTTTTTCAGAGTTTTCTATGGCTTGTAGTGGAGTGATAGGTGAAATAACAGGTAGCTAATGTGTAGTCACTTCATAGGTGACTTAGGGCATGTGACAACACAGAGTCAAACAACCAAGAACCGTCATGAATTTGTCCTCAGAACAGTTTTGACCTCGAACAGACATACAGTAGTACAGTTTTAGCTGCAGCAAGCTACAGTATGCCAGTTTTTAATCACAGTTTTAGCTTTGTTTTTTACTTTTCATCTTGTGGTTAATGATATTACATAATCTATGCACTACTAATAGTGAAGTGATAATGAGAACTGCGGTGTCCTTAAGTGAAATATTCTCATTGCCACACAGATCCTCATTAAACTTTCAGTTTAACAAACTGAGCCAACACTCAAACTAGTCGAGCTTTTATAAAGAGTGGGAGCTTGGCTCTTTTACGACATTTAATTGATCTTTCAACAGTCTCAGCCTCTGAGCTTGTAAATAATTGGTTCGCCATTTAGTCTTTAGTGAGCATTACAATGCAGGGACCGAGGGGGGAAAAAAACAACAACAACAAAACTAAGGAAATAGTCAAAAAGCTTTAAAATGTGGAACAATCTTTGCCGTCTCTTTGAAGGAAGATCACAGTTGATGGTGGATTAAATTGACTTAAACATCACTTTAGCAATGTAGCTTTTTTCAACAGATATTTCTGATAAACGATCAATAAAAGAGGTAAAGTAATGATTTTATGTGCTAAGCTTCTGACAGGCCAGATATTAGATTTTCCATGATGGATTTAATCAATCATCTCCTTAGCAGTGACTTAGTGGAGGGTTGGCAGGAGAATGACACAGTTAAAACAGAACAATTCATGCTGTGATCAGTGGCAGGATGATGGAGGACAAATAGGGTGATGGAAGGATCTGACTTGACTGATAATGAAGACATGATGTGGTTGTGTGTCCTGGCACCAGGGCCAATGCCCACATAGCATTCCTCATTAACTGAACACGGCTGTCAGTAGCACCAGCCAAGCTTAACGCTGTGAGCAAGTTCTAGCCCTCTCACCACACACCACTTTAAAGTTCTTTCTGCTTAATTGGAAGAGGGCAGGAGCAGGGGTGAAGAATGGAATAGCTGGTTGAAGACAGGCTGAGTAGTTGAAAGGCATATCATCTTTGATTGATAGGGCCTAATTGGTTGCTTGGTCCAGTCTTTGCAGCTAGTGTTAGGTCAAATCATATACTACATTGCTTTTGATGTTCATTCTAAATAAAGAAAAAACCTACCCAATCGATTTCCATGAGTGACATGGAATTGTAAATGGTAGAATTAGTAATTCATAGATTGACATGGTTAGTATTCATCATTACACATTCCAATTAACTCATATTAAATGAACATAGATGTTAATTAAAAGAACTAGCCAAGTGGCATGTGTTCAGTCGTTAGTTATCTGCAAAGACAAGACTATCGACTGTAATGTGAATGTTTGATGTGAATTTTGACAGATGGAATAGATGGAGATCATGGCAAATAGCGAATCACTTTAAATTATTACCCCTCTCCATGCACACCAAGCATGACCGAGACGTGATCAATTCTTCTAATGAAAACATTCAGCTACAAACCATGGCAAGCAGTAAAGTCCTGAATCTCAAAATAACAAGTGATTCCCCATATAACTGTAAATATATACAGTTGAATATGAAATAAATGTCCCCTACAGCCTTTACCGAGCACCGTCCAAAGGGAGACATTTAACGATTCAGCCATGGCATCTTTGATAAATTGAGATATAAAATATAAAAAAAAAGAGAGAGAGAGAAAAAAAGTCACATATTTACACATCTTAAAACACTTCAGCTACAGGATTTTTCTTTATTTGTTTGTTTAGGCAGAGTAGTTCTGTACATTTATCTCCTTCGTTTTTTGTAATGGAGGAATTTCTGGATTGTGAGCACTATAATTTGAACATAAAAATCTATAAGTGAAATTCAAAAATGTACTATTACATTATTACTGCTCTGCACAGCACACACAGTATTTAAAGGGAATAAGAGGAACTGATTTGAGTAAATTAAAGCACACCCTCTCCACACTGTATGCATTTCTAACCCAAACCTGTTATTTATAACTGTGCTGCTCTTTGCCTGGTTTACTGCATGAGATCAGGGGCACAAAATGCTGGGAAAATATTACCCTGTGATCTTATGTCATACTTTGGTATGCATGACAGTCAGACTTAGCCTTTATACCTAGCATAGTCCCTCTTTTTGGTAAGTTTGTAGAGAGTTCTATTTCTTAGGTAACGTGATAAAAAGCAATAATCTTAAGCAAATCTTAAATTAGAAAAAAAGCTAATCAACAAAGCTAACAAAATTATAGCAAATCTTTAATAAGAAAATCTTTAAATGGAGATTAGAGTAAAGAATAGATCATATATGGGCCTGTGTCATGCTTCTGTTATTGCTCAGAAGGCTAAATCTTGACAACATGACCAAAAGCTGAAGAAGAGTTGTTGGAAGAAGGAGGGGGGTAGGGGTGCTTATTGTCCCATAAACCAATTAATTGAGAAACGCACCTCCGGGAGGAACTGCATGCTTCACTAGTCATCGCAGGAGAATTATGCTCAAGTGGCTCCCATGAGCTCAGGCATTCCTCAGGGGAAAAAACACAATTAAATAAGAAATAGTGCAGAAGAACTGCACCTTGTGATTCATGATCAGGGTCACCATTGCAAGAATTACTATTCTATAATATGCATTATGATGTTCACGATCATTATTGTTAGATTTTTAAAATTATTATTATAACACAACCACGTCCAAAAGTATTTGGACAAGTGACCCAAAAAGAAAAAAATATTTATCAGTTTTGCCCTTCTACAGCGGCACAATCAATTGGCAATTAAGCAGTCAAGTTGTCATTGAAGTGTAGCTTTAACTCAAGGGGTTTAATGAAAAAAAAAAAAAAAGCCTTAACTGTTTAGTAATTACAGCCATTTTTTACAAAGTTCTTCCATTTTCACAGGATTAAAAGTAATTGGACAATTGACTGCTGTTTAATGAGCAGGTGTGTCCTGTTTCCTTGTTATTTCATGACAAATGAATGAAATTAAAGGCCTGGAGGTGAATTTGCATTTAGTAGTTGTTCAAGAGAAATGCTTCTTTAACACATCTAGGCAAGTCAAGGATATTCTGAAGGCAGTAGGCATGTTATTATCAAAGTCTGAAATCAACAAATGTCTTCATTAACATAAATATAGAAAGTATACCTAAAGATGTAAATGACTGGTAACAAAAGAATAGAAAAGCCATGTTAAACTTGAAAGCATACAGTGGGGGAAATAAGTACTTGATTCCCTGCAGATTTTCTAAGTTTGCCCACTTATTACCCAAGAATATCTGGATAGGAATTATGGTAAGAGAAGAATATGGAGAATGAATTAAGCACATCCACCCACCCATCCATCCATCCATCCATCCATCCATCCACCCACCCATCCATCTATTTATAGTTGAAACAAGAAGTTTCTGTACACCGTAGCCAATTCATGCAATACATTTAAACTCTGCTTTTTACAATTACTGACATTTAATCCTAGCAAACATTCCCTGTCTTAGGCCAGTTAGAACTTTATTTTAAGATTGTGAAATTTCAGAATAGATGAAGATTTATTTCTGCTTTTATTTCTTTCATTGCATTCCCAATGGGTCAAACGTTTACAAAAACTCAGGTAGTATTTCCAGGTAATTTTGCCTTTAAATTGATTAACTTGGGTCAAATATAGCCTTCAGGTAGCCTTCCACAAGCTTCTTACAATAAGTTCCTGTAAATTTAGCTCATTCCTCCAGACAGAACTGGTGTAACTAAGTCAGGTTATTAGGCCTCCTTGTCTCACACATGCTTTTTCAGGTCTGCCCTCAAATTTTCTGCTGGATTGAGGTCAGGGCCACTCCAATACCTTGACGTTATTGTCCTTAAGCCATTTTGCCACAACTTTGGAACTATGCTTTGGGTCATTCCCCATTTAGAATACCTATTTCTGAACAAGCTTTAACTTTCTGGCTGATGTCTTGCGATGTCGCTTCAATATATCCACATAGTACTCTTCATTCCTCATGATTTATTTTGTGAAGTGAATGAGTCTCTCATGGAGTAAAACACCACTACAACCATTCAATATTTGTTTCATTACACCAGATGACATTTCTTCAAAAAGTAAGATATTTGACTTTTTATGGTAGTTTTCGGGCAGCGGCTTCTTCCTTGCTGAGCAGTCGTTTGGGTCATGTCGATTTCAGTCTCAGTTTATGGTGGATATAAATACTTTTGTACCTGTTTCATCTACTGTCTTTGCAAGGTCCTTTGCTTTTGTTCTGGAATTGATTTGTACCTTTCGTACCAAAGTACGCCTCTCCTTCCTGAGCGATATGATGGCTATGTGGTCCCCTGATGTTTATACTTGTGTAGTATTGTTTGTACAGATGAATGTGGTGCCTTTAGGCATTTGGAAACTGTTCCCAGGGATAAACCAGATTTTTTTAAGGTCCACTATTATTCTTCTGTGGTCTTGGCTGATTTCTTTTGATTTTCCCATGATGCCAAACAAGAATCACTGAGTTTGAAGGTAGGCCTTAAAATACATCCAGAGAAAAAGACCGCCAATTGACTCAAATGTTGTCAGTTAACCTATCAGAAGCTTCTAAACCAATTACATCATTTTCCAAGCTGATTATATGCAAGCCAACGGAGTATATGTAAACTTTTGACATTTGTAAACAATTGTTGGAAAAATTACTTGTGTCATGCATAAAGTTTATGTCCTAACTGGCTGGCCAAAACTGTAGTTGAAAACATGAAAGCAGTGGACAGTTTATATTTAGTGCTGTATTATTTTTGAATAATTAAGGATACTTTGTTTTATATTTTGTGATATAAACAAAATAAAGCAAAAGTTAAATAAAGTTCATAGTGACGGAGAACCGATTAATTCTATTCTAAGTATTGCTATGGAAAAAACTGAATTGGTTGTACGACCAAATCGGGTTACGAACAAAACGTAGGAACAAATTATGTTTGTAAACCGAGGTTTCACTGTATGCATTCACGTGTTGACTCTTTAATTAAATTACTTATTGACAAGAGTATAAATTACACTACACATAAAGGCAGAATAATGGTGATGACATTTTAAAGTGTATGATTTGGGGATTTTGTAGTTCCACAAGTTTTAAATTCAATTTTAAATACATTTCCCACACATCATTCACTTAATCAGAACTCGCACTGTTTAAAAAAAAAAAAAAAAAAAAAAGCTGCATGCAAATGCAAGTTTATGTAACTTTGCAATTTCTGAACAAGCAAAAAGAACAAGAGAGGAATAAGCAGACTTTGATAAGTTCCAGGCTCGAATTCGGCTTGCATGTTGTGTGTTATCACCAATGTGCAGAAGACATACACAGTACAAAAGAACCATAAAGTGGAATGTTTCAGCTCAGCCTTACCATTTCATACACTGGCAAACATTTTTAGGTCAAAAGAAAGATGTGGAAAATGCACAAACTACATTATGAAAGCTGCTTTGTTACAGATTCAGTATTAACATTTTCCATTTCTTGGCACTTTGCATTTTATTATGTGCTGAATCTTATTTTTAAAAGGAACACACAATGCTGTTTTCAAAGGAAAGGTGTTTGTGTGTTAGAGTCTGTTGGCCATCTGTGAAGTGGGGCTGAGTGCCATCTCCGACTTTCTATTATCAAGAGATAAAAGGGAAGTTGTGCATGAACCATATATTTTTATATAATCTTTCGATCAAATTGATACATTTTGATTAATAAATCATAGGGGTAGGCATCCAGTTAATGGGAAAGGCATTTCTTCTATTTAAGTGCGCATTTCTGTCTGAAGAAGTGTAACTACAATCAGAAGCGGCGTTATCGCTTGATACATTCAACGTAAACACTAGACAGACTGTGTTAAAGAAATCCCAGACCTGCATGAAAAATATTCGAGCTATTGTACTAAACACATTTTCAGACAGACAAGCACGCACACAAATACACCACCCACACGCACGCACACACACACACACACACACACACACACACACACACACACACACACACACACACACACTGCACAATACTGAGTTAATGGACAGTAATAATATATAAAAGCACATACAGACAGGTGACAAATGAAGGGCAAAGCATGAACAAATGAGTGTAGAAGCTGAACAAATTCAAACACTTCCATTCAGGTGCACTACATAATATAATTAAAATCCTAAGATGGAAAGAGGAAAGAAATTACTTTGACACAGGGTAGCAAGGGATACCAAACGGTTAGTGTGCCAAAAGCAGCAATTATAAAGTGATCTACATTTAAACATCTATTGGAAAGACATCAGGAAATAGGGATACAATTGTGGGTGTAATAACAAATTCGGTGTACTAAGGCACTGGTCGAATGGGAAAGTTAATGGAATACATTTTTTTTATGTACTGTATAATTATCATGCTTTTGTGCATTTTGAATAAATAGTGATGCAGCATATTTAGAAGCTCTGTTGTTCCAGAAGTCCATGACCTATTGTAAATCTGTTCAGGCGAAGAAATTCAATCACCTTTGTACCTTGCAGGAGTCTACAGTAGCTGTCTGTTAAAGCTTAAAAAGCAGCTGTTGTCCCTGCCATGAAGGTAAACGTCTAAGATAAAAGTAATAAATGAGTTGTTGCTGAGTGAAATTAATTCTCGCTGAAAGGTCTGGAATACAAGACAAACACTATTTCCCACTTATAAGAAACTTTGATCTTATTTGTCTTTTGTTTGTTTGGCTGGTGACTTCCTTGTCTTTATAGTTTCACAGCAATACAGTCACTCAGAGATTATAAGACAATAGTTAGAAATATGTCATGTTAATGTATTTTTCAATATGATGTATCCTATTACAGTAGAGTAATACTGAGCCCTAATCTGCATAATATGTAAGTAGTATTTGACAGAGCTCTCCACCACCATCAAAACAGAACCTGAGGAAATATCTTTTGGAAATGGTGTTCCATCCCACTGGTACAGCTAAAGAGACAAAGGCTCATTACAGCTGTCACGGTGGCTCTTTGTGGCACACTTTGTTTTACTAATAATTTATTGTTGGACTTTCTTGCACTGACCCCATTCAGACCCCTGCAGTGGTGAACCTCTAATACTCCTATGGGATTTCATCTATTGAGCTTTTAATCTATGACCCCAGCAGACATGACGCAGCGTCCAGGCAGGAAAACTGCATTTAACGAACAACTTCCAGCTAGTCTACATACATGTACATTACAAATCCTGTGTTCTACAGGGTTTTGTATTTTAAAATGGTCCCATCCAAGGAACCACACAGGAAGCTACCTGGCAGTGCTTGTGCCCATTTGTGCTTGTGCACATTTCAATGACACCAAGACAAGCTTCAGTCTGTGGCATTTGGAGTCCAGCCATAGAATAACAAATGACTTTTGAAAGAACTGTAGCTCACTGCTGCAGCAGCTGTTTTTCTGCTCTAGCATCCTCAATAGACACAAATACACTACACATGGTCACCTGGGTAAATTTAACTGGCAAGCGAGTTTATAGTGAATCTAGCTTTACCCTGATGAACTGTGTGGCATGCTTTAGTGTAAAAAAGCATGAGTGTTTTTCCACCCTGAAGCAGAGCACCATTACATGGGCAAGGATCGTGCATGGGTCTCACCCATGGAACTCCTGACACTGAAATGCAGACCTTAAAGAGGGCATTGGAAAAATGACAACCAAACAGTGTAAGAGCTGTATGATTTGAAGATAAACTGTGGCCTCCACAAATCTCTCTTAAAAGATCTCAATAATTTCAAAGGTATCGAGTGAGAGTTGCACCTGATGACTCATCTAGTGGGTCATAATCAGCTTGGAAGCAAACTGACTCCAGCTCTAGATATCGGAATACGGGTAGGTCAGCGATGAACAGCACATGGTATGTTGAGGAAATGCAGAGCTAGGGCCAGGCCAGGAGCAACTGAGTCAGTTTCCACCATATTGAAGCTGTGCTTGAACCTTAAACAATGCACTGTGTTCATCAGTATATTATGTTGTTCTTGTTGTTTTTCCGGATTTGGCCTTAGCCTGTTTTGCCGTTTTCGATTATGGATTATGCTTGCTTGTTTTTGTCTGTCTATACTCTAATACTATACCTGGTTGGATTTTTGACAATGATTACTGGGTTTTCCTTAATAAGCAACAGAATGAGAATATGCACTGGCACCCTGCCTTTTACTAATGAATGTTACAATATGAGATCTCTTTTATATACTGTAGTGTGCTTATTGTAACTGAAATTATTAAGTGATTTGTATGTATGTGTGTATATATATATTTTTTAAATGTGTGTACATTTAACTAACCATGATAATCGATGGCAAAATGGTGTAATGGTTCGTAATGTGGCTGCGCACCTCCAGGGTTAAGGGCTTGAGTCCACTGTGTGTGGAGTTTGCATGTTGTCTCTGTGCTTGGTGGGTTTCCTCCGGGTACTCTGGTTTTCTCCCACTGTCCAATGACATGCAGATTCGGCTAAATGGCATTTACAGATTGCCCGAATGTGTGTATAATTGTGCTCTGAGTTGGACTAGTGCCCAGTCTAAGGTGTACCCTGCTTTGTGCCCCAAAGCCCACTGCGAGAGGCTCCAGGCCTCCTGTAACCCTGTACAGGATAAGCAGGATAAAGAATGAGTGAATGATTATTAATGATATTGAGACGATGATTTCTCTACAGTATTATACTGTTACACTATTATACTCCTCCTTCTTTGTCTTTCGGCTGTTCCCTTTCAGGGGTCGCCACAGAGAATCATCTGCCTCCATCTAACCCTGTCCTCTGCATCCTCTTCTCTCACCCCAACTAACTTCATGTCCTCTCTCACT
>JAQQZT010000002.1:10531288-10545759 GCA_030068275.1 Clarias platycephalus
TCCACATCATTGCATTCAGTTTTTATTCACAATTTGTTTAGTGTCCCAACTTTTTTGGAATCCGGTATGTACTGTATATGTTATCTCACTATAGCCTTAGTCATAATAAAAGTCTCTCTCTCTCTCTCTCTCTGCTTCCAAACTGGGAATGTGCTGTCTGAAACCACCTCCACTTCTGATTTCAAACACCTGCTACGTGATTGCTCGTTTTTACAGGGGAAGACAAACCAGGCAATCACATATAATATTCAGCACGTAGTGATATTGCACATATCAAACATCAAATACTATCGATATCGACTATATCAAGTAATAGCTATATCAAATGCTACACACAACTGTGGGTATGTGACACAATATTTGTTGTACGGCGTAGTAAAGTAAAAGTAAAAAGTATCCCCTAATAGAATTAATCAAGTAAAGTACATATATATGAAAACTGTACCTAGGTATAGTAACAAAGTTACCATCCACTTCTTTGGATCACGCAGTAATTTAATTTATTATATTTTCTCATCAGCCCTGGAAATGAAATTCTGTCCATGTCAGCGCTTGCTAGGGCTAAAGCTTGTACCAATTGCAAATGTATTTTTCTCTGGAATGAATCCAGACTAGTATCCAGACCAGTCCAGAACCAGATTAGTAATCAGTGAAAAATGCACACAGTGCCATTTATTTATTTATTTATTTATTTAGAAATACAGCATCTCAAAACAGCATCAGCTCTCAAAACATTATTTTGAGATTGCATCACATTTTTAAGTGCACTTTATGATATCCATATATACAGTATATATATATATATATATATAGGCGGCACGGTGGTGTAGTGGTTAGCACTGTCGCCTTGCACCTCCAGGGTTGGGTTCGATTCCCGGCCAGGCTCGATTCCCGTCTCTGTGTGCATGGTGTTTGCATGTTCTCCCCGTGCTTGGTGGATTTCCTCCGGGTACTCCGGTTTCCTCCCACAGTCCAAAGACATGCAGGTTAGGTTGATTGGCGTTCCCAAATTGCTCGTAGTGTGTGAATGAGTGTGTATGTGTGTGTGCCCTGCGATGGATTGGCACCCTGTCCAGGGTGTACCCTGCCTCGTGCCCCAAGTCTCCTGGGATAGGCTCCAGGTCCCCGCGAGCCTGAATACAAGGATGAAGCGGTATAGAAGATGAATGAATGAATATTTTTTGCACAAACAGTAATGCACTTATTTACATGATCGGAGACACGATCTGTCTGTTTAACATCTGGCCTCCCTTTAGTTGCCTGTACAAGTGAGAATCGCTTGCAGCGAGGTCAGGACTTTATGTGACAATAACTTTCATCAGAGTTCCTGTAATGTGCAAGTGGTGTTGGTGAATAATTGCAACAGACAGATGAGTCTCTTCAGAAAGTTGGCGAGAAGTTATATGACGACTTTCAATGAACAGGCGTTCTACTCTTTGAATGCTTGCGGAAACGACTGCAGTGGGCCCCAAGCCATCTCGGCCAGGATCATCATTCACGGATGTATGGCCTTCTTTAAAACATTCGCACCATTAAAATGTTTTACTGCGGCTATGAGTCTCATCACCGTACTGCGTTTGAAGTATTCTGTGAATCTCAATCGGTTTTATGCCTTCATTTTTCATCACAGGTCCTGGATTCACTTGAACAACCCTGTTTTTATTTTTCTTTCTTTTTTTTATATACAGCATGTGTGTCAGAAATGCAGCCCATTTTGTTGGTAAAAATATAAATATGTTCCTTTAGAAAAGCAAATGAAAAGCATTTTGTTTAAATTTACAGACTCAATAATGCAAGAGTCATAAAATGAACATCAACTGTGTATATAAAATGTATAGTGCCTAAATCTACGTACCTAAGCGCTCTGTTTAAAATCTCAAATCTATATTACATCAAGGTCACATTCATCAGACAAATCATAGACTCTTAAATAGATATTTGCTTTTATTTTGACATGTCCACATGAAATCTGTGATCTTTTTTTCTTTCGCAGTTTGTTTTGATTCACTTCATGTTATTCGCTGTTTACTGGCAGTCACTAAATTAAGGCAGAACCTGATAAATGAACCACTGCAGAAAGCCATGGTCAGGCAGTCATTCAATAGATTTGTATAAAAGATATGCATAGACTCGCTGTTGCCAAGATTTCAATTACCCATGGAGTCTCTAATAAAAATGTGATGACTTTTAGATAAGGAGAACATTGATTTGGGCTAGGAGCAAAGGGTCCTTTTGATTGTTTATTTCTAATAAATAAATATATTTCTGATCTGTCTTTATGAGCCCTTTAAAAAGGGCAAGACAGGTGATGTTTTATTGTTTTATGTATATTACATTCGTGTAATTATTAAAGGATATAAAGTGTTTAATCCTGTTCAAAATAAGACAAATTGTATTTCTTTATATTAAAAAACTAGACTAGCTGATGTCATAATTATACACAGCCATATACAGTTAAGACAAATGATAATGAATGCATGTTAAACGTACTAATTGTATAATATTTTTATTAGTATCCTACAGTGTTCTTCTGTTGAGTAGCACTATCTATTTGTTGCGGCACTATTTAAGCAATACAGTGGCCTTGGTGTATATTGAACTATCAGCATATGTAATGCAAGATCAGCTCGCACTGACATAGTTACTAATATCCACAGTAATTGCTAAGAAAAACTTGGCCAATCATGCACCACAGGGTTCAAGATTTGCAGACAGACTGCAAGTGCATACAGTAAGTACTTATCTCCCACTGAACTTCCCCACAGGATGCTGTGATAAAACTTGAAATTGAATGAACTTTACCTACAATTACATTGCTTGTTATGTACACCATGTACACAAAATCGGCCAAAATATTGTAGTTAATTAATCCCAGAATTACTTGAATGGAGTCAGATTGTGTGAAATTAAATTGTCACATGATCTCAATATTAAAACCACCATTTCTGGAATGCCACATCACACTCCAATGAACATCATGAAGTGCCAAATGCAACCTAAAAATAACAAAGAACACACTGTCAGGTTCTCAATGTGTCTATCGTGTTGTCACTAATTTCCTGTCACGCACATGATCATGCGCTCACCAGGTCCAATAATATCAAACCGAGTTATTACTATGTCTGATCAGATTGCACTGCGCTTATACCCGGTGCGTATCACATGATTACTAAGTTGTTTATTGCGTCCCACGGGTTGGTATAACCCGTAGGACGCAATAAATAAGTGTGACAAGTGCATTGCTTTTCATAATGAAATGATGGCATGAGGAATTGACCTCCTCCATGCATGCCATCCCAGAATACGAATAGAATTTGGTCTTCTACAATATAGCACAAGCCTGAAGAGATAGTTGTGAGAACTCCATTGATGCAGCAACAATGCAACGACAACGGCACCAATCTTTCCTGTCTGTATCATACTTGTATTATATCAATGAAGGCCGTATGAGATGTTAGTTACTTTATTAGCTGGTCATGTTCTTATTACTGTACTGTAAGTTCTTTTTGCATTTTGCTTTGACCACATTCTCATTAGGTTTATATTTTTACAAAACATGTACAAAAAAAGCACGGCAGACAATAGCATGTGCTTACTGGTTTCTACAGCATTGCTGCATGTTGTACTTGTTCCAAGTTCTTACTGCATTCACTCAATTGTTTTGAGAATTTAGTGGGAATTTGGCTTAGTGTGACAACATTCCTAAACAAACAGCACCATGGCGACCAAGGATCAGTATTCCGTTATGCTTCAGTCCAAAATGGAAATGTACCACTATGACACTGCCTAAACGAAGCTGTCCTGCAAAATGCAATGTTAAAGTTAATAATGTATTTCAAACTGTAGAGTGAGAAAAATGGGGAAAAAATATATGCAAAGCTCTGGTATTTCTGCAGTAAAGTCAAACAGTGATTTTGTCTACTCAAAAAAAAGAATGCTTAGTTTATTATCCGTGTCTCCTGCAAGTGATTCTATTCTATATGACTTGCAATAATGTACAGAAAAACCTCATATCTTTGGTCTTGTAAAACAAATAGATTTTAATGTTAGGGTCCTGTTTAGCACATCATCAGTACAAAATGCATTTTTGTTTAAAGCTAGCGCAGAATGACTAATAACGTTTTTTTTTTTTTTTTACAGCACTCCTGAGTGTTGCAACAGAAAGCTATTTGCCAGGAGTGCATGAATCCTGCGTCAGGGATTCTGATGATGGCACAGCCAATTGTGGCCAAATTGCTCATGCTCTCTGAGTGGGAGAATGGCATACTTTGTCTACCCTCTCAGACACAGAGGCATGTGTGCAAAAGAGGGAAGATAGCTCCCCTGTGTGAGTAGCAGTGTGAAAAAAGATGTTTGGTTTCATGTGTCTTGGAGGAACAATGTGTTGACCTTCCCTGGCCTCCTTGTATGGTACTGTTATACAGTATGATTTGGTGACCTGGCTGGTAGTTGGGAATTGGAAGAATTGTAAGAAAGCTGAGGTAAACAAAATTAAGATAATATCCAAGAAGTGATTTTCCCCTCCATCTTGATGTAGTGATTTATCTAACGATAAAACATAACCCCAAAACACACAAAAAAGCAATGGTAAAAAAAAAAGTGCCTATGAATGGAGATGGCTTGATTTGAAGGGTGTAGCATCATCAGAAACCCCTGTGATTGCACCCTTTGATTCACTGAATGGAGGCAGTTTCTACAGGCATGTGATTCACCCCACAATAGCTGCTAATTACACAGAAAAATGCCCCATGCAAACACTTTTTAGAATGAGAAGTGTGGCCTCCTGAGCAGTTGTTAACCAAAGACTTTATCGTAGATGCTGTGAAGTGCTGTGTGAAATTCCTTTATGGAAGTACTTTGCTTTACATTTATGACTTTGGACTATCTATTTTACTCATGGATTACTAATATAAGTAGCTGATCATAAAACCAATATCTTGATCACTTCTTTCCAATTAGAAAACAAGATCAGTGTTACAGTATGTTGCCGAGATATAGTCCAGCCAGATGTCCATCAGGCCTCTCCTTATATGTAGGTGGGCATGGCTGAGCAGGTTACCATTTTATGTACAAGCGACACACAGCAACAATCAAGACCCTAAAGGGGATTCATAACCGTGAGAACTCAAACTCACATACAACCTAAATATGCCACCAGGTGCTCAGGACATGAAACCGTTTTTCTGAATTCTTGTACATATCAGCAGCATACAGCATCAAAGCACATAATGTATTAATAGACTATGCAATTTAAATAATAGTGACAACTGAGGATCGGCTTAGCACACACCAATAAAAAAAAAATGAAACAAGCAGAGAGAGGATAAAATAAAACACATTTTCTACCATTTAGTAATCTCTCAATAAAGCTAAATAAAACATTGATTGCTGGAATTGAATCTTGAAGTTAAAAATTTCAACAAATATATTTTTAGCGGCCAGATAGTACTTCTTGTTTCAGAAGATGAGTTTGCTAAATATGGCATGTCTCATCACTGAATAATCCAGCCAGTCCCTATTTCTTTACCATGTACTAGAGAGCGACGGCTTTTTGGTTCCATATGCTTTTACCATAACCTTGTTCGTTTTATCCTTTCCGAAGTCATGGACACTAACCTCATGTGCATTCCATCTGCTTCAACACCGCCTTCTTGGCTAATCTTAAAGCTAGCTCTAGCACTGACACCTACGCTATGTTCATTGTTGACACTGTGAGATTTCATCCCTGCATGAGAAGCAGACTCCATTGCACACTTTCCTCTGTTGGCAGCAGGCAAATTTAGCCATTTTATGATATGGCAACATCAAGTGGCTTAAGAAACAAAAAAACATTCCTTTGAAACTGCATGGCATCCAACATTCCATATGAAATATATATATATATATATATATATATTTTTTTTTTTTATATATATAAATATGGAATTGTCTAGAAAGTACAGTAAATGGACAAGCATCAAGAATCCAGTGACAGGTCCGTGTGTAATCTTGGAGAGCTGTGAAGAAACAAGACAACTGAATTTCAGTGTGACCGTATAACGTTCTAAAAATAATTAACTGATATGATTGAATTAAAAAACAATACATAATTGGTTGCAATTCTGTGTGTAGTATCACACCAGCAGTGCTTTTGAGACATTAGGAAATGGTATCCAAAACAAGTTTTAGTGTGATTACAGCAGGCTTTTCAGGTTATTACTTGTCAATCTAAACAAGATCCCAATAACATTACGACCAAATTATAAAACAGACTGCATAATAAACTCCATGTCATTTTTATATGAAGCTGATGTCTTATTCATATACAGTATACCTCAACATATTTACATCATTAACATTGATTATCAATTATATACCACTAAACTGGTGACAGTTTAGTCACACATTATCAAAAGAGCCCAAACACCAACCAGACATCCAAACTTCACAGATCCCAATCCAACTAAGCACGCATGGGATGTGCCGGAAGTGACTATCCTGGTGCCACACACCAAAGGACATCCACAGAAGTCTTGTGGAGTCATGTTCTCAGGAACCATGGACTTGCATTGTAATAGTGTGTGTGTGTGTGTGTGTCTGTGTGTGTATACATAGTAGCTCACAAAAGTGAGTACACCCCTCACATCTCAGCAACTACTTTATCATATGTCCTCAAATGAAAATTGGATATATACAGTACTTTAGAGTAGTCAGTGTGCAGCTTGTATACCAGCATACAGTAGATTTACTGTCCTCTAACTATAACTCAACATGCAGAATTTATTGTCTAAATAACTGGCAACGAAAATGAATACACCCTAAATGAACATGTCAAAACTGTGTCTAAAGTGTCAATATTTTGTGTGAGCATCACTGTTAACTAGCACACGCCTTAATCCTCCTGGGCCTGGAATTCACCAGAGCTGCACATGTTGTTGCTGGGATCCTCTTCCAATCCTCCATAATGATATCATGGAGCTGCTGGATGTTAGACACACGCCGCTTTGCCACCTTCCACTTGAAGACGCCCCACAGGTGCTCAATAGGGTTCAGGTGTGGAGACTTACAGTACTTGGCCACTGACAAACACATGAACATGATGAATTGGACATGTGATTTTGCATGGTTAAAGATATACAGCTGGTATCACTTTGCCAACTATTTAGACAATAATGACTGTATGTTGAGTAATTTTCAGAGGACAGTAAATCTATACTGCTATACAAGCTGCACATTGACTACTCTAAAATATATCCAAGTTTAATTTTTATAGTATCGTCCGTTGAGAACATATGATGAAGTGGTTGCTGAAATTGGAGGGTATACACAATACTGTATATGCACACTACTCCACCTACATAAACAATCAAGTTGATTGAGGCTCATTCAGAAAATGGGGTAGAAATAGACAGAAATATTCTTTAAACTAATCTTTTAGCAGATTCCGAGATTTTAATCTAAAAATTTCTGGCACTGGCAGAAATTTGTAATCAACTGCATTTAGTAATAATCACACAGACTCATCTCATGACTAAAGAATGTTTTTATGATAAGTGTAACGTTTTTGTTTGCAGCAGCAAAACCAGGCTGAACTTCATACACATTAAAGCTAGTTTAAAGCCAAATACAGCAAACTTTACATTCAAGGTTCGTTTTAAAAGTAACCAATATGCATTTAACTCAGCTTTCTGCATTTACTAATGTTCCTGGTAGCAAGTTTAAAAAGCAAAGAATTAAAGTTTAACAGTGTCTAAAGGCAATGGAACATGTAGGAAAAAAATGTTTCTTCAAAATACAATATGAACAAAAGAATGTTGGCACAAATAGGCTATGCATTATGGTAATAAGGTGAATGTGAATTAGAGTCTTTTCAAAGGCTCTGTTTAATGCTGTTGGCAATGGATGGGTGAACATCAGGTGAAAATCTAATATAAAAGCATACTATGACAGCCGGTAACATTTGTCCCAAGGTGACATTCTTGGTAGAAAAATACCAAATTAAAGTAATACACAAAAAGGACTCAACATGTTTTTAAAGGATTTTGAAAGACACAGTTTTCCTTAGCTATTAGCAAGTCAGTTTGCACAATTTTTTTATTTTATTTTATCAAGGCTGAATGTATGTTTTACTCATGCAAGGCTTTAGTAAATCATTGACTACATGGGACAGTGTATTGTTTGGGATTTACGTATCAGATTTGGAAGTCCTATTTTTAAGTAACAGTATAATTTACAGCATTTACTTTTACTGTAAATGCATTTGACAAACATCAGTGTGGGGGTCACACATAAAACATTAATTTATTTATTTAAAGTGTCTGTACACTATATTATACATACTGTAGTTATTACTGTGGGTATTTGAAAAGTAATTAGCAGCTTGTCAGGAGTTTATGCTGTTTTATTATATTATTACCTACTGGCCTATAGCACATGATGTTACAAACTCTGTCTACCATACTGTAGTGATGGGTCGTTCATGAACAATTAGTTTTTTTGTTAAGGAGTTTTTAACATAAGTCACCTTTGAGTCTTTGGTCCGAATCGTTCGTTCTTTTTTCACGTGACTCTCATAGAGGCTATGCAGTGCAATAGATTCAAAAGAACGAACGTCTCGGACCAGAAGATATGAGAGGTGAGCAGCTTATTCTTAATCTTATTCATAATATGTCCTTAGCTGCATTGTAATATTTTCATTACTGGAACTATAGCCAAAATGTCTGTATGTAGACGTGTTGGGGGTCTGTTTATTGAAAATGTAACAATGTAACATGAACGAAATTAACCAAAAAAAAACCTAAAAAAAAAAAGATTCGTTCATTTTGATGAACAAGATTCAAAGAACCGAGTCACTAAAATGATTCAAACTTCCCATCACTCCCATACTCTTGCTCACTTCTGGATGTCCAAAGGGATGCTACTTCCCAAATGCCAGCACCAAATCCCACATTTGTCAGGAAAGCACTTTCTGCAAGAAAACACATGTCATTTAAAGACTTTGTCTCCTTAATAAATGCTTTTAAATCTTTCTAAATTGTCTCTGAACTGTCTGTGCCTTTTTTCATCGCTAACACAAGCTACAGTGCTAAATTGCATCTTATACAGGCTGAATCCCAAATCTTTATCTAGCCCCTGAACAAGGGCACTTCTTCATGTGTGGGACAAGGGATTTAAATCCTACATAGTGCACCAGCTTTCTACTTTACACTATTTGGAATTAACCCCGGAACAGTTAGTCGATATTAATTAGAAAGCTTAAAATGTTAGTGTTAGTTAATGATACCTGCATATCTTTTTATGAAGTGTAAAGCACAGCATAATTCTTAGCATCGTCTCATTTGAAACAGAAGCACTGAATGAAGTAATAATATCGCTAACAATCACCACCAAATCCTGGAGGAATCATGTATTTTTACACCATCTGATGTAATTATGTTATGATAACAAGTCAAACTTCTGCAAATCTTCCTCATCCATTTTTACATCAATTTTTGTTCTTTTCTCTTTTGAATAAGTTGCAAAGCCCATGTGTGTGTGCATGTAAAACATATTTTATTTTGTGTTTGTATTCGTGTGTGTACTGTTTATTATAACACATGTGTGTGCGCATGTAAAGCAAAGAAAGTTTCATTAGAGAGGTTAAAGATCCATTCTCTCTCTCTCTCTCTCTCTCTCTCTCTCTCTGGATCAGCATGCCGTTATGTGTGTGCGAGCACGTCACTGGACACCGTGCCCCTTTACACACACCCCTCCTTCTCTCGCCTTTACACACATACACCCATACACACACATACTCTCTTTCTCTCTCTAATGAAAACACTGCTCTGTCGGCATTCTTTTCAAAGGTAAAGTGCAGGTTCATTTTTTTATTTTTACTTTACAGCAGTGATTCCGTTAGTGTGCGATCATGCAAGTGTAAAACAGTCTTTCCATTAATGTGTGTGTGTGTGTGTGTGTGTGTGTGTGTGTGAAACTTAAATAAGAGGGGAGGAAGGGTTACCATGTAAGACGAGAAGATGGAGAGGAGGGGAATCTGATTCCTCCTCTCCTCTTACTTTAGCTTCACACCCATACACACACAGACTCTCTTTCTCTCTCTAATGAAAACACTGCTCTGTTTCGGCATTCTTTTCAAAGAAATAAAAGGAAACACTTATCTGTCATGATTTATTGTTACTTTTTTAAAAAGTAAAGTGCAGGTTAATTTGTTTTATTTTGACTTTATATTTTGTATTCATTATTTTTATGTATAAATTTTTTTGGGCTGTGGAACGAATAATTTGAGTTTCCATTATTGCTTATGGGGAAATTAAATACGAGCCTGCTTCCAGAACGAATTATGCTCGCAATCCAAGGACCCACATAGCAGCCTTTTGATTAAATCATCCATAATGATACCAATTGCTGGATGCTAGACACACGGCGCTTTACCATCTTCCGCTTGAGGACGCCCCACAGGTGCTCAATAGGGTTCAGGTCTGGGACATACAACACATGAACATGATGAATAGGACATGTGACTTTATATGGTTAAAGATGTACAACTGTTATCACTTTAGTGAACTAACTTTAGTTGCCAGCGATTTTGACAATAATGGCTGTATGTTGAGTGATTTTCAGAGGACAGTAAATCTAATCTAAATTGTAGACCGCCATATGATATTACTGGTCAACCAAATCAGCTAGACTCCCGATTACCAAGTTTAAATATATATCCAACCTACAGTACTATGCAAAAGTATTGAGCCACCCCTCAAAAAAATATTGTGGCATAAACAATACATTTTTTAATTGTACATATTAGGCACTTTTCCGCCTGTGACAGTAAATACATTGTTCCCATTTCTTTCATTTTATCTTCCTCGTTTAATTTAATTAAATATAAAGAAAGCATTTGCACAGTACATTTTATTTATATATCAACACAAGATAGACAAATAATCTCATTTAATTTCATTAAACTGGAAAATACAGTAAGTAATTTTCAGACTGTTGCACAGTACTGTATGTTACAATGTGTTCATTTTTGTGTTCCACATCCCTGTACCTTTAAGCTAATTAGTTTTTCACTAAACAAATATTTTTGTACTCTGAAAACTCTTGGCTTGACCATGTGTACTGCTAAACTATTAAACTAAACTGTTATTAAAAAATGGTAAAATCACTATTTTTGATTAACATTTGAGTTCAGTTCAGAAAATACGAAGAAAAAAAAAAAAAAAACCCACACAACTTTCTACAAATTAATGCAAAAATAAAATTAATAATGAGAGCGAGTGATCAGAGTTTCAGAATAAGCAGCCATGGCTTTAAATTTAATTTTTTTTTAATAACCACCCCCACAGACATTCTAGTTAATTAAATTATTAAATGAGCTTATCCAACACAGCCATTAACAGAATCAAAAGGATGTACTGTCTATCTAAAAATGTTTCTTTACCCAGTTACACCAGCGATATTCTTGTCACTTGAAACATTATAATGTACCGCTAATGGATTTCTCATTGGAATCGGTTTGCTACTGTACAGTCATGCTGGGTCTTGATGACTCATAAGGCTTCCTAAGGTAACATGTAGAACTGTAGGAAGGCGCCACTGCAGTCTTGAGGGATATTTGCTCTCAGAACAGGTTTGTGTGGCTGCACAGTTTATAAATTACAAATTGAGCTTTGTCTGACTCAGCATGCCTCGAGGAATGTACCTGTCAAGCCCTCTTCAACCTTTCCGTCTCTCTGCCTCTCCCATCCTTGCTTGTCTTTTGTCTATGTACTTCTTTATTTGTCTCAACCCCTTTTTATTTTGTCTCCATCATCTATCTGTCTTTCTATTTTATCCTGTTCCTCTTAAAATCTCTCTGTACGCGTGATGTTTTCATTTTTATTACTCTCCAACTCTCTCTCTCTCTTCTCTCTCTCTATACTCTTTTCTGTAGAAAATTAATAAAATGACATTAAATGACAGCAAATTATTCTACACAATTCATTTAGACAGATTAAGCAGTTGCAGCATTTATGTAAAGTAATTCTTACTCACTTTCAGTAACAGCTTAATCCTAATCCTGGTCAGGGTCTCAGTCCTAATAAACCCTGGGAATGAGGTCAGTCCATCGCAGGGCAGAATGCACATACAAGTCACACCTAGGGGGAATTTATCATTGCAAATTCACTTAACATTTTATTATTATTATTATTTTAATTTTTTTTGTAGGGGCAATAAAGAAATCGAGGTGAAAATCCTTAAAAACATGAAAAAACACTGCACAGATGTAACCTGATTCTGCATTTAAATCAAGGGATGTCGGCCGGACGTCTGCTTTGCTAATTCTGCTTGAGGCGTTATTATTTTTCTTAATATTCTACCCTTCCATGATATTTTCTAACAAATGTTGCCTAGGCAGATACTAATGAGCTGTAATGTTCAAAGCTGACAAATCACTCAGGTAAGCATGAAAGTAAAAACCTTCTGTTTGTACTACCTTTCTATTGAGTCCTTTGGAATCTTAAAGATGTCCACCTCTAGTCTCATCCAGATCCCCTATGGGAAAGAATGTGCTTCTGAGTGTAATTTTTTTAATGACCATATGGTTGAGTGTGTTTTAACTTGGATTTAATATGTGGTTTAACATGTTTGTATCATACAGTATGATTTAGTAAAAAAAAAAGAAAAGAAACGTCAGATGAACTACAGTACAAGCTTATTTTGTGACATGAGAATATTAATTATTCTCATGTATGTACATTTGGGCCTACGTGTTAAGGGGAAACATTTTAGAGGATATAATAATTTAATCTGAGAACAGAGCATTGAACAAAAATGAGCAAGGTGAACAAGAATGGGTAAGGCACATAAAGAGAATTTTCAAGAGAGTCTTTTCAACAAAGGTAATCAAAGATCTTCAGAGGTTAGCCTTCTTGCTGACTCATGAGCATACCTGGAACAGGGAAGTGACATTCAATATGTATGACCATAGGGATTGTGCATTTAAAATGGCACATTACTGGCGTTGATTAACAGCTCATGATTCGGGGGCCAAACTTTTTTAAAATGATGAAATGTCAATGCATTATGACCAATTCTTCCCTCTAGCCAAAACACAATGAAGATGAATTAAGGGGGACTTAATGAACAGGCCCCATCTGTTTGCCACTGTGAGTGCGATATGCCTGGACTGAGCCTATGAAGAATTTAGAAGATCTTTCACAGCTCATTCAAGATTACTGAAGACAGAACATCATCATATGACAGGAGTATAAATGGAAACAGAAGCACATACAACTTGCTAGGTTTAATGAACGAGTTGATTTTCTGCACTATTATGAACACACCCTCATTGATGTCCCCACTAATATTTTCAGTTAAATATATAAAAACCTACAATGGTCACTGACAATAGTAATAATAAACAGAAATGACTAATAATTAACTAATGATAAGCAGACATTGCTTTGGAATTGTGGTTCAAAAGAAGCATTAATGAAAATTATGGTATCCCAAGAAAATTTTTTAAAAAATTTGCCCAAAGGGACATGTAAAAAGTTAAGCATGTCTTGTAATTAGCATCACAGGTCTCTTCAAACTTGTAGTCAGTCTATTTAAAGTGAAAAGTAGTCACTGTGTTATACGTATGGTATCATGGTACGTACCGCACTGAACATGGACCACGGAAAACTAAGGAGAGAGTTTTCAGAAAGCTAAAGAAAGAGAAATTATACACAAACATGATTAAGACCATCTCCAAACAAAATTTTTTGACGCAATTAAGAGATGGATAATATGAAGGGTAACCAAAAAGGCCAGAACAACTTTCAAAGAGATTAGAAGTGAAGTCCAAAGTCAAGGTAAATCGGTTGCAGTTTGAGGCAGTTTAAGTTGACTTAATTGAAGATGACCAAGAAGGACTTTACTGTTGAAAGCAAATTGTACAAAAAGTGACACTGGAATTTTCCATATGCATATTGACCACAATGCTTTTGGGAGAATGTCCTTTGCACAGATGAGACAAAACAGGAACTTTTTGGCAAGTCACATCAAGGTTCAAGGGTAATTTTATTATCCCCAGAAGGTGAATTTTGGTTTACAACCTGCTGCAACATTCATCATCAAAGCAACACAAAGATCAGCTCCATGTTCCCAGACGCAAAAATGAATAATACAAAGGAAAGAAGACTGTACCTACTATGAAACATGGATGAGGATCAGTTATGTTCTGGGGCTGGTTTGCTGTATCTGGCATAGGGTGTCCTGAATCTGTGCAGGATACAATGAAATCTCAAGACTATCAAGGCATTCTGGATTGAAATGTGCTGCCAAGTGTCAGGAAGCTTCTCAGTCGCAAAGCACTGATTCTCCAACAGGATAATGACCCAAAACACTGTAAACTAACTGACTAAAAAGACCCAAAATTGGCTAAGACAAAACATTGGAATATTTATTTATTTATTTTATTTTTTTTGGGGGGGGGGGGGGGGTCGTCATTAAGGCTACCACTACCA
>JAQQZT010000002.1:10567652-10583112 GCA_030068275.1 Clarias platycephalus
CTTTACTTGGTTTTTTTTAAGGCAATCGGTTTGCATGCTTTTTTTAAGTAAGGTTTACTAATTGGATTTTACAGTGTGCGATGTTTGCTTTTAAACATATTTTAAACATATTTTTAACGTAAAAATATCAGTTTCGTATAGGAAATTAAACATTTCCATCAGATCAATGTAGAAACATACTTTATGTCAATGACACAGCAGTTTCACTTTTTTCAGTGAGTCTACATAGACTACATACAACATCAGAGATGATTACAATAAAATAAGGTCATACATGTACGGTAGGTAAGCTGTTGTTTATATTATTATTATTAGTAGTAGTAGTTCAGTTCACAGTGTTTTTTCTCTACAGTATTTAAATTCTCCAACAAACAAAAAAAAACTAAATCTGGTCAAAACTTTTATTAATGCATTAATTACAATCAATTTGGGCCTCAAAATTTGACAATTGATAAATGATGAGTAAATTTATTTATTCACGCATGATTTGTTCTCATTATTTCATGCTTTGAAGTAATTTATTCAGTTGTTCATCTTTTTCAAGTCCATTTTTCACTCCTTGCATTTTTTGTACCTTAAAAAAAGGAATATAACTGACAAAGACGTATCTAAACATATTTTTTTCCTCTGTGTTTGGAAATAACTGACTTTACCTTGATGCTTTATAGTCCTAGATGATAACATTGAGTTTGTAAATGGTTGTTAGAGATACTTTATCTCTGTGTCACTACAAGGCTAATGGCCTAGCACTTATTTGAAATTGCCCGTGTTGTATTATAGATAAGGGTGGGTGGATGGTTGTGGTGCTGCAGTGGGTGTGGATAAGGGGCCCGATTTGAAAAATATTGTCCTCTGTCCATAATTTCTAATGGCTGACCTGAATTCTTCTTAAGGGTAGTGGATAAGAAGCCAAGTGACAAATGACATTTAAGGAGACACCAGATATTTTTTTAACACAAAAATCATTAAATCCAACATGATAACAATGTCAATACATATAAACATTATTGCTCTGCCATTTAAAGTATGAATGAAATTTTAGAATGCATACCTAATCATAAACTGCACCATTCACATCAGTTGCTTGGAGACAGCTGAACATAAACTTATTCACATTTAATTGTTCTTACAAAGATACTAAAATAAACTGTAAATATGTTCATACTCTTTTGCCACGTGTACAGAAGTGCCTTGGCTACATTGATATTTCTGTGCACATTGCCCTTCATGTATAGGTCTCACCAAAACATGCCACAGGACATCATTTCATGCATCACTGCTGTCTGCGACTAATTTAAGGCACTAATTTAGCTACAGAACCATGCTTGTATCAAACATCTCGACTTTTGCTTTTTCTCTGAGATATGCTACATTACAATATCATATTCATAATGACATGAGCACAAACAATATAATCATGTGCTTCACATGTCAGTCCAGAATCCACCATCAATTTACCTGTACTTATAGGCTGATAATATATTTGATACTATATATTTTACTAAATGTTTTTACACACAACTACAGCTGTATACTGCACTTCATAATTAAAATACAGTATAATGTATATTACAGCTATATGTATATAACATTTCGTCTTTGCATATCTCAGTTTGTTAGGATCCTGGAGTCAGAGGGCAGAGTCAGCCATGATATGGTGTTCATGGAATGAAGAGGGTTAACAGCTGGAGTGTTGCTAGACATTAAGCTCTACTGAGGCACATTACTGTAATTTTGGTTTTCACTTTTCTTTTCACTAGCTGCCATACTGCTACTGAAACTGCTGTATATGTGATTTTTTTTTTTGCATTTAACAATAATAAAAAATAAATGAAAACATTTCATAGAAATGAGAACATTTCAAATGAACTATTACATAATGAATCGAGTCAGCAGTTTAACATAAGCTATACACTTACTTTGTCAAATTCTAGCTGTCTAACTGTTGTGTGTGAAAACCTCAGGGGATCAGCAGTTTTTAAAATACTCAAAGCAGCCTACCTGGCACCAACACTCATGCCACAGTTAAAGTGACAGAGATATTTTTTATTCTCTCTCTTACTATAAATGTACTTACAGTAACTACTGACTTTGCTATAGCGTATTAGAATTCATATGAATATTGTGTCAAAAATTTGTTCCAGTTTGATTCCTGACTCTCATCCATATAAAAGACCTGTGTTAATTTTTAACACATTGATTATAAGGGAAGCTGCTGGGTGACAGGCACTCTTTCTTGGCCACGCTTCACTGCTCCAGTGCTAGTCTGAATGGAGGGCTGAGGATGTTACATAAACTCAACTTATCAGCATTGCAATGCAGTCACGACGAACAGGTCATTGAGGGAAAATAGGCAATGACTCATAGCTCATAGTCTGGCAAACTTAATGTTTTCTTTTGCAATTAAACATTGATGAGCATCTCATTTCTACAAGGACATAAACGGGTAGATGAAAGGATTGAGAAAAATGGGTTCTGGCATTATTCAGCTTTTCCCACATTGCAAAAATACGTGGTGATCCAATTTAGGGTGGCAGATTGGTCCTCCTCTGAGAGCTGTTGTCCAGCAAGTTAGAATTATTTATACAATCACTAGATACGACTAATGTGCTGACCTGCGCTAGAATTCTAATGCTTAAATGCACAAGTTTTTGCATTCAGCCTTGTTTTGTCTGTATTCTTGCATTTAAAACATGTCTTAAAGCTATATTTCTCTAGTTGGACAGTCCCACTAACAGGCTGCACTCAGCATCTAATCCCCTGTTGACAGTAGATGAAGCATGTGATGCAGGGAGCCATATGTAAATACCAAAGAAAGTACAAAATGTGCACAACAGCTCCAGGGCACCACAGTCCAAGAAGGTTAAGACAGCAGTATTTGATAAGGCATAGTGATATACACAAAAAATTTCATTCCGAGTTGAAGAAAAATAAGCACTCACAGTGGGAGATTTCTGTGCTTTTCAGGAGAAAAATAAGCAAACGTGCTTCAAAGTTTTCATCATTAAATATATTCTGACACTGGTTCACTAGGAGCCAGGACAGAAAACAGTCGAGATGCAGTCTCCATGGTCCCTGAGAGATGGTGGGACCAAGAGGCAGTGCTGGGGGATCTGAGGGAACGTGGTGCAGTGCGGGGTATGATAAGTGCTCTGAGGTATGGTGGGTGCTGGGTAGCATTGTATGCAAACATCAGAGATTTGAATTTGATGTGGGCATATACAGGAAACCAGTGGAGAGAATGGAGAAATGGGGTGGTGTGAGAGAACTTAGGAAGGATATAAAATGTTGTGCAGCTGTATTCTGGATCAGCTGCAAAGGACCAATGGTGAAATAAACCCCAAAACACAAGGGGGTAAATCGGCGATCCGGTAAACAAAGCAGACAGTTTTACAGCTTCACCCCGAGTTGGGGAGGGGGGGTGGGACGACGACGACAAAGTCACACCTGGACACTCTTGTTGAGCTCCAGAGCACATGCCTTTCAATGAACAAAAGCATACGGCATGGGCACTATTTTAAACCATCTTTAAAGTGTGACAGTAGGGCAAAACGTGGATACATATATTTACTCAGTATGTTTTATTCCTGTGTGTATGTTTGATTATTCTGCATAAATTAAAAGGTGTAATCAACATTTACAAACTCCTTTTATTAGATAAAGGAAGGAATGAGTGGGTAAGATATGTAATGTTTGATGTCAATCTAAAGCTGGCTTTATTCAAAGAACATGGTGAATATGGGAAATTGGTAGCATAAACAGAGCAAAATGACTTAATAAAAGGTATTAAAACCTCCAACCGGATGGGCCCCATGTGACAGCCGAAACACCAGGCTAAGGTATGCACAAAAGGGGGAACCACGTGAAGCGTGGCTAAGCCCCGCCACCACATCCAACTGGACCAATCACCCGTGGGACGGACTGACCCCGAAGGGACAAAAACCCTAAGGAAGTCTACAGAAAGTCAAGTTAACATCACTACTGCAACCTACAACATCTTCCAAGCCGCTCTGGCTTCCGTCCTTGCGGCACTATGCCGCCGCTGCTGGCGTCATCCGCTCTTCAAGGACTCTCAACAAGACTTCGTGCCAGGACTCCAAAGTCCCGCAACTAAGAAACCCTCAGGAGAGGTTCCAGAGCGCAGCCATCAGTAACCAGGCAACCAACGCCTCACCGAAGGGCTTCCCCGAAAGACGTCATCGCTACAACAGCGCACCAACGAATAAATTCATGTTTCTTTATAAGAAAGAACTGTTGTCTTGGTAATGTAATTTAAAGTCTAAACATTTTCCCAGATCTTGTTACCTTGCTCATAATTGCTAAATACTAGATTTTGTGTTATCATCGTTGGCCACGTGATAAGCAGAACTGGTAAGATACACTAAATTGTGCTAAATGCTGGATGGGTAGTCAATAAAGTGTACATTATAAATTTTGATTCAGTTAATCAAATTAACCCGAATCGTTAAAGATTCGATACACCTCTGACCCAGAGCTAAACATTACATATTAATGGTGAAGAATGCGTTGGGCATTGTGTCCACATTAAAATGTCTACATTTATCGGTGGAGAATGCGACAGCCATTCGTTGTCATTATTATGTAAACCCTACAAATGTGTTTGAGAATTTTAAAGAGAAAAGAGATAAGTGATATTGTCAGATTTTTCCTGATGTCTGCTGCAAGACAGGGTTTCTTGAGGATAAGAATAACCCTTTAAAAAATTAATCAGGAACATGACCAGATGATATGGAAAGGTTGATAAAGGGAAGGAAGTCTTGTGAAATGGCCTGGAGCATTGTGGAAGGGATAAACATGGCGCTGGGCATTAATACCACCCAATTCCACTTAGGTCTCACAGGTCATTGTTCCAAAAGTCTTGTGGTTTGTGCAGATGCTGTTTTGCAAACCTCAGTTGCGCAAAACAGCATCTGAGGTTTTTTTCTGTCTTCTTCTAATTGTGCTGTCATGGACTTTAACATTTAACATGCTTAGTGAGGCCTGTAGGGTCTGAGATGTAGCTCTTGGGTTTTTTGTATTTCCCTGTGCATTGCACGGTCTGACCTTGGGGAGCATTGTGTAAGGGATTGGGTCTAAAGGACAGGTGGAGGGATTAGAAAATGAGATGATGTGCTGAATCTCTTTGGCTGTCAGGTTGTAAAATTATGCTAGTAGAGAAGAAGGAGTGTTAAGAAATTTAACTGTAGGGGCTGGGGTGGCAGCAAAGGTCTTGCAGATTTTTGGTATTTTCCCCATCATAAAAGATGGCAGTCAAAGAGCATGAAGTTGGAGGAGCCAGTGGGTTGAGTAACAAAGAGATAATGTTGTGAAGCTTGCAAGGATCATTTACAAAAGCTTCCTGCTTTTCCCTATGGAAGTCATTACACATGAGATTTTAGACAAGAGAGCCCAGTAAAAGACGAGATCTGTATCAAGATTTGATTTTTTTTTCTCTATCTCTTCTCTTTTTTCCTCTTAATTCTCTTTGATTGTTGCACAGTACAGTATGTCAGATTGCCATGGTGCAGGTCAAGAAATCTTCCTTGGTTTAGTAAACAGACAGCATAGGAGGTCTCTGGACAAGGAATGACAGGAGAGAATGATATCTGTGGCTAACTCTAATGGTAGAGAAAAAAGGAGTCTGGGTCAGGGGGGATTAGGGGGTACAGGAAAAACAGAGGAATGAGAGATACAGTGGAAGTTTTTGCAGGTAGAAGAGGAATTTTGCATGGTTGGGTTAAGGCAGGATAGGAAGAGTAAAGGTGAAGGAAACCAGTTAATAATCAGATATATGGAGTGGGATGGCACTAATATCTGTAGCTGGAGAGGGGTGGCAGAAAACGAGTTTCAGGAAATTCCTTCGCTTGTGTGTGTGCGAGGGTAGTTGTTTAATGTTAGTGTGATGAGAGCGAGGAGGAAAGGGGATTGGAGCTTGTCAGAGGGGAGGTTAAAGTCTCCAAGAACAGTGAGGAAGTGCTGTCAAAAGGGAAAAGACTAAGAAGCATGTCCATCAAGAAAGCCTCCTAGAGGACCAGGAGGGCAGTTGATAATGATGTGGTGGTTGATGTTGAAGGTTAACTTAGCAGCATGAAATTTAAAGGATTGTTTGTTGAGAATAGACAGGGGGAGAGGTGTGAATGTCCATCTCCTTGACAACAGCAGACCTGTACCACCACCTTTGTCGGTTTACATTTACATTTCGGCATTTGGCAGACAGTTTCTCATGGAGAGTAAGGGAACACATAGGCAGAAGCCAAAGCACCTGGTATAGCTGAGCTCTGAGGGATATCCAGCTATCAGTAAGTGCCAAAAAATCTAAACATTAGTGGGCAGCTAGAGCTGAGATAAGATCTGCTTTCTTTTTAGCAGAACTTTCACTTTCCGAGCCCACCTACCACCAGTGCTTGAGAGTGAGACAACAGTAGAGGGTTTCTGAGATCTGCCTCTGCTTTATGAAAAAGTGTCTTGTTATATAAGAAATTGCAAGAGAGAAGGCACATGTCTACAGCCTAGCCAAGAATTAAGTCCGTGTCTACACGACGGCCGGGAAAAACTGGCAAATTCTTGCTAATATATGTTGCTAAGCCCTGCCCACAATTTACAAATTGAAGGGAGACTGAAACAACTCTTGATTAATCACCTCCGAGAGAACAAATTACTTCAGACCTACTTCAATCGCACTACAATCAACACTACAGAACTGCAATACTAGGTACACAATATAAAACTAATTGTGTCACAAACAAGGGTACTAAAGTCAAGAACCTGCCTTACCAGTGAAGAATAATCCAAGATATAAGAACTTTAAGACACAGAGTGAATACACACAAACACATCCATGTCACACTCATGTTCACAGACACCAAAAAGCCAGGCTGTTCAGTCTAATCCCACAGAAAAAAATGCAGCACAAGTTGAAAAGGTCAATGATGGCCATAACAGAAAGCCGCCAGAAGGAACACCAAGTGCACTACAGCCTGTTTGACAAACAGCCAAAGGTCGCCGTCCCAGCTTCCAGACTACCCAGTTTCCAATCCGGTTTAGCACCAATGATACAGTATGTGCCAGACAAACAGGTCTGGTCCACGAAGGCCTGACTCTGCAACCACAGCAGAGTTTCTATTGTCAATATCCTGGTAATAGACACCACAGCACATACCCAGAGATCTTCTGGAGTCATGTTCTGGCCCAGGTGGCACAAGTGGAAGGTACACAGTCCTGGGCGTGATATTTTGCATTATAATGTTATGGTTGATTAGTGTATATATTTTTATCTGCATGCTTGCTTTGAAACACAAGGGTGTTCAAAAGCAGAAATGCCAAAATATTCTGTCAACATTGTTTGGGTTATATAAGTGTGTGTGATAAAAAATAAATAAAAAGAAGCTATAACTCCATCTCCCAGGGTGTTGGAACAATGGTTAAATCAGCCCGCAGTTTAGTATCAGTAATAATTTGATTGATTGTAGTATATAAATATATATATATAGCAAACACATGCTTTGATTCTGATTTTGTACTGAGTCAAACATAAAGTAGCGGCAGCAAATACAAATCTCTAGCTTTAGGCCATGTCCACATGTAGCCGGGGTTTTTTAAAAACTGAGATTTTTCTCTGTGGTTTTCGCCTTTTGTCTACACGCAAATACAGTTTTGGTCATTGAAAATGGAGCTTTTGTAAAACTCTATCCAAAGTGCAGATTTCCCAAAACTCTGTTTTCAGTGGTGTTGTGTGGACAGGGGAAACAGAGATTTTGGCTTGTTGTAATTCAATTCAATTCAATTTTATTTATATTTACTTTTAATAGTGGTCATTGTCTGAAAGCAGCTTCACAAAAAAAAAAAAAAATTGAAAAGAAAATATATGGAGGTGTGTATGTGCGAGAAAAATGTGTCTAGATAATAATGAGATCGTCCCTGATGAGCAAGCCAAGGGTGACGGCGACAGTAGCAAGGAAAAAACTCCCTGAGATGGTGATAGGAAGAAACCTTGAGAGGAACCAGACTCAACAGGGAACCCATCCTCATTTGGGTGATAACGGATAGAAATTATATAACATCATGTGTGTTATGCAGCTTAATTTCAATATAACCAAAAAATTAAATTTAAATTTATTTAAATTAACATGATGTCCAGTTCAGGACAGGTGATGAGTCAGCAGGTGCAGAGGGCAGAACAAAAACAAAACGTTACACTTTATATAAAGGATCCACGTCCACAGAGCGATGAACTAGCATGTGTAGCTCCAAACCATCATGAAGCTGAATCCAGCTGGAGCTGGTCCTTCCCTGGATGCCTCAGGATCATCGCAGGGTTGGCCTTTGTCTACTGAAGCTGGCACAATCTCCAGATGCCTCTGGATGGATAGAAAGATGAAGAACAGAGTGAAAGAATTAGCGTAGTTGCCATTCAGGATAGATGTACTGGAGTATGAGGTTATGGGATGAGTTACGTGTACGCCAGATTAAAGAGATGCGTCTTGAGTCTACTTTTAAACTGGGAAACTGTGTCTGAGCCCCAAACACTGTCTAGAAGGCTATTCCAAAGCTTTGGAGCTAAATATGAAAAACGCTCTACCCCCTTTTGTAGATTTTGATATTCTGGGAACTACCAGAAGTCCGGAGTTTTGTGATCAGAAGACTGGCTAGACATGTGGGAGCTAAACCATTTAAAGCCTTGTAAGTAATACTATTTTGTAATTAATTCTAACCTGAACAGGTAGCCAGTGCAGGGATGATGATATTGGGGTTATATGATCATATTTTCGTGATCTAGTGAGAACCCTGGCGGCTGCATTTAACTGTAGCTTGTTTATTGAGGATGCAGGACAACCACCTAGTAACGCATTACAATAGTCCAGTCTGGAGGTCATGAATGCATGAACTAGCTTTTCTGCATCAGATACGGATAAGATGTTCCTAAGCTTGGCAATATTTCTAAGGTGGAAAAAGGCTGTTTTTGTGATATTGGAGATATGATTTTCAAAGGACAAGTTACTGTCTAATCTTACGCCCAGGTCTTTCTGTCGAGCTGGTAGTAACAGTACATCCTTCTAAACGCAAGCTGAATTGTGAGAGCTGTTGTGTACTGGTTTTTGGGCCAATAATATCTCTGTCTTATCTGAATTTAGTAAAAGAAAGTTATCGGTCATCCAATCTTTTATATCCTGGACACACTCAATTAGTATTAGGGTTGTTCTGATTCAATGCTGCCGATACCACAAAAAAATCTGGCATCGGAATCAGCGAGTATTTGAGTCCACGTACCGATCCGATACCATTTTCCTAAACATAACCTAGTTATGCCCGCTAGCTTTGCTTACTTTGCTTACTTACAGAGTGTCACGGCGTGCGCCTGTGATGGGTGTGCGCCCAAATTGATATGGCTCCTCGCTCACTCTGAAGCTCACTAGTTAGGCGGCCTCCCCCCTTTAGGTATGTGAAGGAGTAGTGCCGCGGAATCAGGCACGGCTGAGAGCTATCGCCTCTTGTCTGTGTTTCATGGTGTCGCCCGTGCACTTAGGGTCGAACCCGTTACACAGGGCTAGTGGTATCTACAGATACAGATACACACCCAGGTATCGGATCAGTACTCGGTATCGGCCAATACCCTGAGCCCAAGTATCGGAATCAGTATCGGGAGGGGAAAAATGGTATCGGAACATCTCTAGTTAGTATAGACAACTTGGGTATTTTGTAAGCGATCTATGAGAATCTTATGATCTATAGTGTCGAATGCTGCAGGACTAAGATCAAGTAACACTAGTATTGATATGCAGCCTTGGTCCGAAGCTAAAAACAAGTAATTTGCAATTTAAATTTTTTTTGGGGTTTTTTTCCCCCCAGATTTTCTCCCTAATTTAGTCGTGCCCAATTCCTCCCCGTCACTAGGGGGCTCCCATATTAAGGCTACTACCACTCAGCCGGGAGGCCTGAAGACTATCACGTGTTTCCTCTGAACCATGTGACGCCAGCCGACCGCATCTTTTCGAACTGCTCACTCGTAACACACTCGGAGGACAGCGCTATCCGCTCCTTCCGCATGCGTGAGCTCACATGCGCCCCTTATTGGCTGTAGAGCTGTGATTAATGTGGGAGCACTAAGAACCTCTCATCCCTTCCTTCTGAGAGAGCTCGGCCAATCAGCTCTCTAGACCTCCGGCTGTGAGAGGTTACAGCATCACCCGGGAACCGAACCGGCGATCTCCGGATGACAGGGCGAGCACTTTACCACTACGCCACTCGGAGGCCTGTAATTTGCAATTTTAACTACAGTAGTGCAGTTTCTGTATTATGATGGGGCCTGAAACCTGACTGAAGTTCTTCGACGATATTGTTTTCCTGCAAGAATGCGCATATTTGAGCTGGTACTACCTTTTCTAATATTTTTTATATAAACGGAAGGTTTGAAATCGGTCTGTAATTTGTTATTTCATTCGGGTCTAAATTAGATTTTTTTAAGAAGAGGCTTAATAACTGCCAACTTGAAAGGTTTAGGGACGTGGCCTAGATATAATGAAGAATTAATAATGTTTAGAAGCGGATCTCCTACCGTATGCATCATTTCTTTTAAAAATCTGGTTGTGATTGGATCTAACAAGCGCGTTGTTGATTTAGCCGAGGTGATAAGTTTATATAGCTCTTCCTGTCTTATACCTGTAAAGCACTGAAAATCTAAATGTGAACGTTATTTTCTTCCTGATACTATAGATTTTTTCATTGAAGAAGTTCATAAAGTCTTCACTTCTAAACTGTGATGGGATACTCTCTGCAAGCATAATAGGTTTTGTTAGGCGAGCCACTGTACTAAAGCAGCGTCTGTACAGTGTTAGGCGAGCCACTGTATTTTTGTAACGTTACCTTGTGCCGATAATGTAATTGTCTGTGTGCCAGTCTCATTGATTTGATGTCAGCTTTGTTTATGAGGATATTTTGTGCAATGGTGGACGTCCATACAGTAAACCAGTGACTGTGTTAACATTGCGTACTGGACTGGCGTGCACATACACACAGATACTCACACATTATGTTAACGAACAAAGGTGCCTGAATGTACTACGAAGTTCACTGCTGCTACATACTGTACAATGTATAACCAACAGATTACCACACACAGTATTAACATTTACATTTAAGCTTTTGGCCAATGCTCTTATCCAGAGAGCTTCACAAAGTGCAAAAGTTTCCATCATTGGATAGATCCTTACACTGGGTGACTAGGTTATCAACTATCTCATGTCTCTTGTACACATACTGTATATGTACCATGAGTCAAACTTTTTTTTTTAGTTCGATCAACACGAATTGAAGAAACAAATATTTAGTCTTAAGTCGTCGTTTCAAGATTGCAAGAGACTTAGCTGTACAGACATCTAGAGGAAGTTCATTCCACCACCTGAATGAGTCTGGATGCATGTCTTACTCTATCTCATGTCTCTTGTACACAAATCTCTCATACATTGGGGTTACGCTATCTGGTCAGTTACATACTATTATTATTAGTAGTAGTAGTAGTAGTATATTTGCACACATGTGACCTGTGTGTCATTAGCACACATTACATGACAATGCCCCCATGCACAAAGCAAGGTTTCTAAAAACATAATTTCGCAAGATTGCTATGAAAGAAGCAGTCAACTGGATTGGAGACTGTTACCCCGGCTTCCCTGCTTGACATCAGTGCCCATCTTCACTAATGCTCTTCTGGCAGACTGAGCACTTTTCAATAGCCACGCTCCAAAATGTAGTGGGTAGCCTTTCCAGCAGAGAGGAGATAATTAGATCAGTAAAGGAGGGGAAGAAGTATTTTTTATTTACATGAATAATATACACTCACCATCACCGTATTAAGAATATCTGCACATTAATGAAACTATCTTATCATCCAATTATGTGGCAGCAGCACAATACATCAAATGGGGGAAAATGTGATTCCATCTGACTTTAACTGTGGCATGTTGTTTGTTGTTTCCAGAAGGGCTGTCTCTTATCAATAAGCTTACTCATTGTCTTTTGTTTTACCTGGTCCTTTACACTGAATAGACTCTAACACTGTCAAGACTTTTGACTTGAAGAAAAACTAAAGAATGACTCTGCAGAAGACTTGTTTATTCCAGTTAGTTTAGTAGTGAAAAAATATCCATTCAGCATTGTGATGAGAAGGGGGTCTTTCTGGATAAGCATATTAAGATAAACTTTAAATCTGTTTGTCATGGCCAAATATGCTTTATAGCTATGACCCTGGGTTATACAGTAGCTTATGCCAATACTTCACCACAACATTAGTCAGATATAATTATGTTGTTGTGAATTATTGGCCACAAGCTATATCCCAGGTTTCTTTTCTAAATTAAATTAACTTCATCAACTACATCAATTTACATTAAATTAAAATTTATTAAATTGTAGAAATGGGAACAAATGTTTTACAGTGACAGGCTGCAAAGTGAATAAAAATGTTTAAAATGTGTGGTTTATGTAACAATCCCCTCAGCAACCTCATTTCCCCTCTTGTCTGTTCCAACCACTGAGGATTCAGCATCATCAGTATACTAATCATGGATTTAATCATCTGTCATCATCTGCACCTTTTTCTCACTGTTTTCTTTCATACGTTATATGTTTTTATATTATTTATTTATTTATTTATGTGGCTTCAATTATTCATAGGTCACTGTTTCATTTTGCTTAACAAACAGAAACATTCCTCTAAAACTGGTTAGGTACAGGCACTGGATAGTGGATAGTGAAAAACCTGAAAAATTAAAGCCAAATGATACTTCAGGAAGTCTCGGGAACTGTTCCTCGAGAATATCTGTCTTTGGAAGCAAAATATGAAGATTGTGGTTCATAAATGGTGGCTCATGGTGAAATGCGGCACCTTTTTACACTAACATTTTAACATAGAGTTAAAATTTTCATTGAGTATCACAATGGAGAACAAAGTGTTAAGCTCTTTCACTTGTTTCCACCATTTTGCTTGAGCAGCAGATGTGCTGTAGCACAAAAACCCAGGAGAACTTAATGTGAACTAATTTGTATTAATAGACATGATGGAACTGCTCATTGTGATAAAAGACCTGAAACTGTCAGGAAGCATCCAGTCACCTTGCTGGCTGCCTACCTTTGGTTGATTAATTTTTTTTCCAGATAAAGCCTGCATCTGAATGTGCTTGTGGACAAAAACCAGACATCCTAATTACTGCTATCTCTCACTACAATGTACATGAAGTCCTTAGAGAACACAATCTGTATGTACGGTAGGCAACACTGGATTTTAAATCAATTCATTGTAAAATGCTTGTTTATAGCACGTGGGATTCTAGGGTGATGTAAGACTTTGGCCTCTTTCACTTTCAAAGGTGGCCTCATGCCATGACTTTATGCCAAATTAATAGGGATTTCGTCAAGTTATTTCATTGCGTTTTATACAAAGAAATCATATGAATGTGAATGCCACCCATTACCCTGGTCTTATGCACTATAATGTTTGCTTAAGAGGAGCTAAGGTTTGGCTTATAGGAGCTATTATTAAAGTGATAAATGCAAGATTAAATAGCTTGCAGTGTCTTCAAAAGTCAAATTTCCTACATAGACCTTTTCATTCATTGAGCCAAGGCATTTAACGCAATTCCCATTCTTCCTGGTAAGGGAGCAATGCCACTTTCCTGAAGGTGCCAGAACTTTGTAAAGTGAAAAAAAAAGTATGCTAACGGACAGAATATGGAGCAGCTGTTCCAAGCAATCTCCCCCTCAGCCATCTCTTCTTCCACACCACGGCCCACTGAGACTGGTTCAGATAAAAAGCCCTTCAATTAGTGGAAGAAATATTGATTGCAATGCTTTTCATGTGGCTATTGTTAAGCTAGACACGTAGTGCAGGCCAAGCAGATAATGGCACAAAGCATTTTTTTCCCTTGAACATCAGCAGCAGCATCACAATTTCTTCATAAGGCATGAGTAACTGGTGTGCAGCTGTCACTTACCATGGTGCCAATAGTGCTTGTCTTTTTCAAGGTTTCTTTTTTTGTATTATAACCATCCATACCAGCTGGTCTGTGTATTTTTTTTATCTTCATTTTTGATCTACTTTTAGGACTTCTGGAAACAGAAACTATGTGCTACACCATGGTCCAGAAGTTACAGTCCTGAACCCCACTGGATGCATGTGCAGGATGAGTTGACAATAAAAAAAAAAACAGCTGTATGCTTGGATCAGTATTTGAATCCTTTTGGGTGCTTTAAACCTCTTATTTGGAAAAACATGAAGTTCTTATTCCTGTATCCAACGCTTTCGGGAACGACGTTACCTATACTCAGAGTCAGGTACATCAGCATTAAAGGGGTGAGCCTGTGCTCGACCCAGGCAGCATACAATCTATCAGTAGTAGCTGTGGGAGACATTTAAGCTCCTCTCTTTTAGAGGAACGTGTGGGATGCTATATGAACCTCATTACTCCCATCAGGAGTCCTCGCTGACCCCTGTGGCTCACTCCTCTCTCTTCCAGCTCCGTCTCCCCACTCTGGTCCTCCTCTTGCTTTTTACCCTTCTCTTTATTTCCTCACTCTTTCCCATCAGCTGCAGCGTATTAAACAAGACGAATCGCTCTGATCTCCCAAAAGGCTTCAGATCCTGACAGATTACCGAGCTGTTCACTCTCTACTGACTTCTCCATTCTTTTGTATTTTTTTTCCCTCCTCCACTCCTCTGGTCCATACAAATGTCAGCGGTGGTTTCTGTCAGCAGGTTGATGATGTATGATAAACTCTGCATTCATTTCCTCACATTTCACTATTCCATTTGCATTCCACTAACATCAGTCTGTACCAATGCAGGCCTCAAGAGGAAAAGATGTAATATCAGGTATAGATTATATCACATTTAGTTTGAGTTCATAGAGAAACATTACATTTCTCAAATTAATGTCAGTTGCTGTGGACGTCCTGTTTGCTCATGGTAAGGAGTGCTAAGGTCTTCCTTGCTCTATAATAATGGGTGTCTTGTATGACTTCATATTTTGGTGTCATATGTACAGTAGGGTTTCAACTCTGGGTCAGAGATGAATCGAATCTTTAACTAGTCGAATCAATTTGATTAAACTGAACAAAATTGATACGGTTATAAATTCATACACTTAATCATCTATCCGTCCAGCATTTAGCACGATTTAGTGTATCTTACCAATTCTGTTTATCCTGCGGCTGACGATGATGACACAAAGTCAGGTATTTACCAATTTATGAGCAAGGTAACGTAAGATCCGGGCAAATGTTTAAACTTTAAAAAATACATGACCGAGACAACAGTTCTTTATAAATAAACAAGAATCTGTGTTATATGAAGGCGGCACGGTGGTGTAGTGGTTAGCACTGTCGCCTTGCATCTCCAGGGTCCGGGTTCGATTCCCGGCTCTGTGTGCATGGAGTTTGCATGTTCTCCCCGTGTTTGGTGGGTTTCCTC
>JAQQZT010000002.1:10622282-10642991 GCA_030068275.1 Clarias platycephalus
ATAGCGTTTTCACGCAGCATCTCGTTCCCGCCTTTTCAGGGAACAGGGTTACAGCAAAGTAACCCGAGACGTTCTCCCCATGCGTATTGGGTTAGCTATGACTCCACCAATTATAGTTAGTGTTTGAATAAGTGAGTGAGTGAGTGAGTGTGTAAGAGAAAACTCACCACAGTGTATTTAAAATCCGCAGAGGAGAATGACATGATTTTATGCTGGTGACCTGGCACTGGGACAAATAATTTTTGATTTGCAGGATGGAGTTCTGTTAGTAACTTAGTTGAAATAACCTTTGCAGATTTTAATAAATGACTATAGTGTATGTAAATTATTATATAAGAAAATCAATGTAAAATAAAAAATTTTAGACTCTTAACTGCAAAAGTACAGTATATAACATATATATGTATAACATGCCTTTCATATTATAACATAATTATACTTATCATCAACACACATGGAATGTAACCTATATTAAAGAAAAACTCACTAAGAATACCACAATTTTGTCTTTGCACACCACCCCTGTTTTTTCTCAGCAGCGCCACTCATAACACCAAATGTTTTCAAAATAATTTTAATAATAAAAATTTAGCCGAATGTTGCAAAACTAAGCACAGACATCATGTGCACCTTGGGTTACAACATTAGTCCTTATACTTTTGCTTGCACTGAAGTAAATAAAACATCAGTGGCACCCATTGGAGACTCTGTAATGTTGCACAAGCCCTTGCTGCATGGTTCCATCCATCCAAGCAGGAACTCTGCCAACCATCTGGCATTAGAAACAAGTTCAGAAGTATAGGGGTATTTCAACCACCCACTGGAATGCTGAAAAATGTATAAAGAAACTCATTTAAACCTTAAATATAAGTGTAGAATGCATGCCATGATTATGTAATGCATTTACAAAGGAATTTGCTTATCCCTTTGTCATGATACTGTGAATAGTATAATCATCTACAGTACTTCCTCTGGTCTTAAATAAATGCCAGTCTTAGCCAGGACAGATAACATGATTGATTACAAATTTTAAAGTATGGAACTGGTAATGCTCAACTGGGTTAAACCATCCTTCGTGAAATATATGAATATTTCTTTGTATTAAACTCCCTGTTATGGAAAAAAAGATTTAGAAAGGATTAAATTTTGCAGGGATGTTAGAGGCTTCAAGATCACTTTTAATTAAAAATAGCAGTATTAGACCTTGAAGTAGGAAATGAACAGCTGAAATAATGAACAACTTTATGTTTGCAGAATTCTCACTTAGGGATATGTGTCCTTAATTACAATGTCAGTTATGTCATTGATTATATTGGTTGCATCAATAATGACAAGCGTGGACGCCTCATGCGTGGAGTCAGCATGCACACTGACTGCTTCTCATTTCTTAAACAATAAAGATGAAAGACATATCCTGCAGGCTTCCTGCAGTTTTGGCATCCACTGGACTGAATCTGGTTTCATCTTTTTAGTAAGATGAGTTGGTGGTTGGACATATAAAACCTAATAATAAACCTTGTATTATAGCCAGACAGCCCGAGGAACTGCCTCACATTGTTTTTGGTCTTTGGTCTTACCCGGGCTGAAGTCTTGTCACTTTGGTTACTGTATGAACTTGGGTGAAAGCCAGCTATCATACTTCCAACTGCCCAAATGTGCACTTCTGCTGGGAATTACCATTGCCTAACACAGGGACCACCTCTCTTCACTTCTATTTCAGGTAATTGAGGAGGTATGTTAGAAGTGCACCACCTCTATCGGTTCACCGTTCCTCAAAGTCCACTTTGCACTTCCACTTTTCTTAGGTGATACACGTCTTCCCCTCAGTCGCATGAGTGTATGACCACGTCATCCAGGTAGCAGCTGCAAAGGTGCTGAAGTACAATGTCCATAAATTGTTGGAACATGTCTGAGGCCCCATGGAGGCTGAAGGGGAGGACCTGGTATTGTCAGTGCCCTTGTTCAGTGCTAAAGGTGGTTTTCTCTTTTGCTCCTTGTGTTATAGCCACCTGCCAGTAGCCTTTAGTAAGGTCCAGTGTAGATATGAAGCAGGCCTTCCCCAAATGGTCAATTAGGTTGTCTACCTGTGGTAGAGGATAGGTATCAAATTCTGAGATTTTGTTAAGTCTGCAGAAAATATTACATAAACGGACAGACCCATCAGGCTTGGGTACCGTCACTATGGGACTTAACCAGGGGCTAGTCAACTCCTATATGACGCCATTACGTAGCATGCACATCGGGGGGTGGCCTCCGGTGCTCGGTATGGTCTCACGATCATACTGGGCGGAACACGGGCATAAGTCCGCAGTCATGCAAGGCCTTCTCACCATATAAAGCAGCTGCAAGTTTTTTACAGACAACTTTATCATTTTATTTCCTGCCGGCCGTGAAGAATTTTGACGCCCAGCACCTGTGAAGCTGTCCATGCGCTGTTTTCCGTTCAAGCTAAAAAGCTATAGGTTTGTGTTATGCACTGGCTTTAAGTCCGCAGTCACACAACACCACACCCCTGCTTCCACAAGATAGCAGCAAAGAAAGAAAAGTTTTCGAGGAGCACTTACTATCCATCTTGTATTTGATGTAAGGAATGTACTATAGAGAGTACTGATTGCCTTATATCCAGTAGTTCTTCTCTAGTGTATGTCATACAATGCTGATCAGTGACCAGACAAGCAAAACAAACATAGCACAAGAGGGTTTACATCACAGAATAAACTAAAGAAAAGATGTAAAATATTAAATCTAAGATAAACTAGCTGCAACAACAACCAGACAGACAATTCTTCTGAAGACTAACACAAATCAATAAACTGCATGGGGTATAGCTTGAGAAAGGCATAAAGAGCCATGCAGTTTAGAGTATGATCTTGTTTCTGAGAAAAATGTTTCTGTACCCTCATTTTTACGCTGTTGACAGAATGATGTTATAGACAACGAATGCCACGCAAAATCCATAAAAAAGGTTCAAATCCCAATTAATGATTTATCTTTGAGAACTAAAGACACATTTAAATGAGGTCATCATACTGTACAATAAAAAATTTAACTTGTGTTAACTTACGCAGTGATGTATATGTTCTGTATTATGTAAACAAATCAGGAATTCCCTGTCAGACCAACATTCATTCATACATCTATTTCAGGTTACTGAAAAGCAAGTAAGATCAGCAGGTGGTCCAGTGGTGCAGTCAGTAGCATTGTTGCCTCACAGCCCCAGGGTCCAATACTAAGTTTTGTAACTAAGGTTATGTTTGTGTGGAATTTCTCATGTTTTCTTCTTGTTCTCCCTTGTGCGTTACCAAGTCTTTTTCAACCTGATACTAAGTTGGACAGCACTGAGAAGAATATTGAATCACGTCCTAAGAACTTGTGACCTGCCATATCAAGTCAGGTATTAAGTCACACGTTAGTTTTACACTATGGCTAGTGTGCAGTAGGTGAAATGTATCAAATTGCAAAAAATGATTCATAAGTACCTTATCGTTCTGATCCTTCAGCAGAATTGAGAAACCTTAATCCTAAAGCACTTTACTGAACATTTTTCCAAGCTGGTTACTCGAGTTATGATAGGAAACCTTGCATTTTTCTGTATAAAACTGCACTGCTGGAGAAGTTATTTTTAGGGATAACGGGGAAACCCTGGTGTCAAAATGAGACAAAGGGTTCCCTTTTGGTCATTATGGTTATTACAGTATGTCAGAATCCTTATTTATATATAAGTGGATTTTCCTGAGCCCTCCACATCAACAAATTCATTTTGACCATATCTCAGCAACTGGACATGACACAGACACAGTAATAAACTTGGTATCAAAATGGAGCTTATTGAACCACAGATCTGTAAATATGCATAACTTAAATCACTTAACATGTGATTTGATGTGATGGGTTTATTTGGAAGTTTGACCAATTATAATAAGTAAACCTTGTGGACTTCAAATCTGTGTACAGTACAAAGATGGCTAGAGTTTAGCAGAACGCTGCTGAAAGATGAACTAGACAGCTGGATCCTCAAGTAAACTATTGGACAATATTGTAAAGACAATATCTAAACAGCTTTAGTTTGCATATCTTTCAGTATTTCTCTAAAATTCTCAGGATTGTTGTTTTTGTTTAGTTCTGACTTATAACCTGAGTATGGAAAACCAGAGAAGAAAGTGAAAAAGATATTCAGTTAGCAAATGAAAATTTAATAAGGGCAATAAAAAGTATGTCTATAATGCCATATTCTGTTTTTGCTTTTTCACATTCTGGTACAGGTGATCTAACAATTGAGCAGTAAATACAACATGCAAATTGCTTAATAAACATAGAACTAAATTTTCCAGTGTAACCAGTGACTGACGTTTCACATAAACTTGATTGTCCAGTGGGATAATAAATATTTTTCATAATAGATTTTAAGGCGAACTTTTTAGAAACAACTTCATTTCTACTTCTACAGAATAAACTCACACTCACTGGTCACTTCATTAGGTACGCTAATGTTCAATTGCACATGAATGCAAATATCTACATGGCAGCAATTCAATGCATTTAGCATTACTGAGCACCAGAATAGGGATGAAAAGTGACTTTGAACGTGGGATGGTGCCAAATGGCTGGTCTGAGTATTTCCAAAACTTCTGATCCACTGGGATTTTCACACACAACCATTTCTAGGGTTTACAGAAAATGGTCTGAAAAAGAATGGTCTAAAAAATATCCAGTGGGCAGCAGTTTTGTTGATGCCAGAGGCCAGAGGAGAATGACCAGACTGGTCGGAGCTGATAGAAAGTCAACAGTAACTCAAATATCATTCTGTTAGGTATGCTGAAGAGCATCTCTGAATTCACAACATGTAGAACCTTGTAGCAGATGGACTACATCAGCAGAAGACACCAGATGCCACTCCTGTCAACTAAAAACAGGCTAAAATTTGCTTGGGCTCAGTAATATTGAACAATAGGAAATTGGAAATGCTTTACCTGGTCTGATGAGACTTGATTCTCTGCTGCGCCTTTTTGATGGTAGGGTCAGAATTTGGCATAAACAATACGAAAGCCTTTATCCATCCTGGCATGGTTCAGGCTGATGGTGGTGGTGTAAAGGTGTGGGGGATATTTTCTTGACACACTTTGGTCCCCTCAGTTTTAACTGAGCATTGTTTAAATGCCACAGCCTACCTGACTATTGCTGCTACCCGTGTCCATCGCTTTATAGCCACACTGTATAACGTGCCATGTCACAAAACTAAAATCATGTGAAACTGTTTTTTGAACATGACAATGAGTTTACTGAACTCAAATAGCCTTTACCAGATCTCAATCCAATAGAGGACCTCTGGGATGTGGTGGACCATGAGATTCGCTTCCTGGATGTGCAGCCGACAAATCTGCAGCAACTGTGAAGTTATCCGGTCAATATGGACCAGGATGTCAAAGCACATGGATTAATCTATGCCACAAAGAAGTAAAGCAGTTCTAAAGGCAAAAGGGGCCCGTGAGTATATATTTCAGCTCTTGGAACACTGTGTGCAGCATTTGTAGGTATTGTTCAATTTCTTGACAAGAAACTGACACAGAATAATAGTCTGTAATGTTAGAAAATGGCTTTCTGTCTACGTTTAAGCAGTGATTAAATAAAAATGTTTCCCAGTTGTCTCCGACTTTTGATGAATTTGAAGTGGCCTTCGAGTGAAGACGTGGTTAAGCCGTAGCTTATCATTTCTGCACTTTAGCCGTTTAATAGCTGAATTGTCACAATTTCGATGTCTTATATTTCAAAACAGCTGAAATGGCCATTTAATTTATAGTAGAGTCTAATAACTTCTTTTCACCTGACAACAGCCACTTTGGAGCTCCCGTCATGTATGGGGACAGAGCAGCAGGTTAGGTTGTGAAGGTATGGACAGATATACGGTATAGCATGAGATGATAATGTGTGGGCTAGTTACGCCTACAATATTGTTTTGAAACTCTAGTAGTACACCTCCTTCCTCGCTGGTTTGTTTTATCCTAATTCAGAAACTACTGTCTCTTCCTGAGGAAGGATGGTTAAAAGTTTCATAAAATACTTGCTTGAAGCCCTGCCAAGAACACTTGCTTCAAGATGGACTATTTCTGTATCCCATTTGGGAGCTCTTCTGGTTAGCAGTGAAATATATCTTCATCATGACTATAGGCTTTGAATGCAAAAGAGATTTTGCAGTGTTTTTTTTTTTTTTTTTTGTAGAAAAACCTGTGGAGCTACTGTATCATACTGTATTTTGGTGTTATTGTTGATCAAGGTATGGTAGATATGGGTTATGTACTGTAACAGCAGATGTTGTATTTTTTAGAAGTATGAGAAGATGTAGTTCATACTGTAAATAACAATAAACATTTTTTGAAGTTGTTGTCCAATTCCTCCATAAAGCATTTATTATGTAAATCTATAGCACATCCAACCTTGCTAGGTCTACAGTGTAGGTTGACATATTTTCCAGACTCTACTATGTGCTCAGGATCTATTTCTGAGATGAATTATGAGTTTGAATGAACTTAAAACCACAAAATCAAGTGAACAGTGTAATCTAGAGATTTTGGCTTCTTTTGCACAGGTAAAGAAAAGGACCTTCTGAATTCATTGATTTGCTTCCCTTAACCAAAAAAAACCTTAAACATACAAGTTTGTTTTGCAGTTTTTCTTTTTTTTTTTTTTTTAAATAAACATACAGTATATATGGCTCAGGATTGTGCAGTAGAGAGTGATATACCCCTTTTTCAGCGGGGTGATGTGATGAACTGAATTTTATTTTATTTTAACTAACTATACAAACACTATTACTACTACTACTATTACTACTACTACTACTAATAATAATAATAATAAAATGTTCAATTTAAAATTTACACATTATAAAACCCAAATGTACAGTATATGTTTGAAGCCTCCCAATTAACTTTTTTTTAAAATCATCATTGACCTATACTATGTTGCTGGCACAGATCTGTGCCACTTGGGTTTACCCAAGTACCCCAAGCTTACAAAAAAAAAAAAAAAAAAGAGCAGACCATATTGAAATATTTTCAGAAGATAAAAAAAAATTAGTACACATTCTATGCATGCCTCAAAGTGTGTGTGTGTGTGTGTGTGTGTGTGTGTGTGTGTGTGTGTGTGTGTGTGTGTGTGTGTGTGTGTGTGTGTGTCTGGGCACCTTTTGACTTATGAATAATTTACACCAAAAAAATGGCAACCTTTCTTTTTCCAGCATCACATCCCTCTGTTTGTTACTTTAAAGCTAAATGGAGAGTGCAGGGAGAGCCTGGTCGTTGTATTCATCATTGCATGCCTGCTGTGCTTGGGTAAGGAGGGTGTTGTGGCTGCTAAATATAAAAACTGAATTTTCACATGGTCCACTGCGCAAAATGGAACTCATTACAGAGCAGAAAACAACAACCACTCTGCCATCTTTCCCAAACATGGTGCAAAGAGAAAAGAGATTGAAACCGACTTTAACTATTAGGCATTCTTAACTGTGTCCATGTTAGTTGTGATAGCGGCCTAATCATATAGACAATATTAGCACTGGCAGCACACCAGTCGGTGCTAAATTAAAATTGTATTCAAGCCATTTAATATGTATCAACAGTAACAGCGGCTGAAGTGGCAAAAATTCTGATCACTTAAGCCTTATTTTGCAGCCTCGTATGAGATTGCCTTCCTAGCTGAGTTCCAATAAGTTTAGAATTACATGCCTGTGGTTTAGAGGGGTTTGCATGGCTTTTGTTACGTTCATTACTTAAACAGTGAGAGCAAGGTTGCAATTTTCCACTTTTTTTTTTTCAAGTCAATACACCAAAAACCTAGTCAATAAAATTCCAATTACCATTTATTTGACAAATGTGAAAACCACAACCAATCAAAATGTCAGGCTGTCTAGGATTATGTCTCCACTTTGTGTTTTGCCAATAAAGTGAGAGCAATTTTACCGCTGTTCTAGTCATCTTAAACAAAGTATGACACTAGGGTAATGCATAATACCTTTCAGCAAAATACAACTTATTCATTACGTTATTTCATGTGTCTTTCTGAGAATTTTTTTTTCTCAGTAATTCAAGATTGAATTATTATTATTGATTCCATTGTCACCCTGGCTGGCATATTTAGGATCTACATCCAGATTTCTTTAAAAATGCTTTATGATACCCAAACTGGTTCATCATACGTGGGATTTAATGAGATAATTGGTCTTTGATTTGTTGATCCATCCAAGGAGTCCAGCACCCTCTTCTAGTTTGGTTGAATAACCATACACAAGATAATCAGTATAGGAAATGGATGGACAGATGGATGTACAGTAGTGTTCCTTAAGTTTTTGTATGGTGCAAAGCTACAGTACCTGGTTCTCCAGTTTGTATACAGTACATTGGGTCCACATTGCCAGCCAGTGGAGCTGGAATGCAAGATTCTGGAAGGGTGGTTCCTCTTGTGTATATCAGAAATAAGCTCTTTTGTCATTTTTTAAGCCTAGGTGATAAAGCATCAGGAAACAAAGTCATTAGAAGAATAGTGACCACCTGTCTTATCAGAAGTTCAACCTCTTAACAGCCTGACCGAATCAAGGTTCCGTTGAGCGAATAAGACCCCAAAGGTGTGTAGAGCTCATTCCAGTTTGGGCCTCCACTCCTTTAAATCCAATTTAATTGCTAGAAGTTCTCAATGACCTACAGTATGTCAGGGTTTTTCCTTGCTGTAGATAGTTTATGTACTGTAATATGACAGTACATACTGTAACATTTTAGGTGAAACTACAATAAATGTTATCAAATCGAATTCAAATTGTATTCGTCACATACACAGTCATACACAGTACGATATGTAGTGAAATGCTTATATGAACTTGAAAAAAGATTATCAATGAGAAATTAATTATGGAATAAAATAAGATAAAATAAAATATAGAAAAACTTTAGCTATAGAAAATATAGCTATAGAACATAAGACAAAATATAATTTTTTTAAAAACTAAGCTGTATAAATATAGAAAATATAGAAATCTTCAGTTTTGAAAATTTAAATTAGAATTTAAATAGAAATGTCAGGACAGTGTGCAAATATGCATGAATGTGTAAATGCAATGTCCATAAATGTGCAAAAATGAAATAGAAATGTCTAGGTTGTGAGCAAATGTGCATGAATGTGCAGGGTGTGTGCAAATGTCTATAAATGTGCAATGTTAGCAAAACCCAGAAATCTGTTAATCACTTTATGGTCATACATTTTCACCCATTAGGTCCAATCATGTATCCATCAACTTTATGAGCAACATGCAAATGATCATGTTACTTAAATTTAAAAAATAAGCATTTTGTGATAAAAGTCTTGACAGCAGATTGGCTGTGCTCTCGCAGGGGGGAGGGGATGGGATACCCACATTTTCACTTCAATCATAGTGACACTAGCCAATCATGAGTATCTATGACCTCATGCAAGCGAAAGGGCGGATAGGACGGTGCTTTTCTCCGAGTGTTGCGTGAGCAGCAGTTTTAAAAGATGCAGTCTTGCCTACCCTGGTTGGTAGATGTCACCTTAACACAGAGGCAGCTGAGAATTCACTTTGACTAAATTAGGGAGAGCACTGGAGAAAATAAAGAATAGAACATAAATGTGTAATATACTGTATAGACTAGTCGACAGATATATTATTTAACCATCATCTACAGTAAATAACATCTTTAAAATTATGCTGTTATGTGAAATTGGTCAATATTAATCTCCATGGTCTATATTTGTCTGTATGAATGACTGCACTTCTAATACCATGCAGAAATATTTTATTAGAAAGCTTTTTATTTGAAAAAACAGTTTATATTACATTACAGACTTATTTGATCTTATATAAATTAGCCATAGCATTAAAAGAACTGGGAGACTTTAACAAGGACCAGGTTATGGTGGCTAAAAGGATGGGTTAGAGCATCTCCAAAACAGCAGGTCTTGTGGGTTGTTCCAGGTTTCCAGTGATTCTTCTTCTTTGTCTTTCGGCTGTTCCCTTTCAGGGGTCGCCACAGCGAATCATCTGCCTCCATCTAACTCCATCTAACCCTATCCTCTGCATCCTCTTCTCTCACACCAACTAACTTCATGTCCTCTCTCACTACATCCATATCAGCCATGTTGTAGTTCAGGTGAAGAGGCAAGGTCACAGGAGGTCAATCTGAATGTTGATTATATAACATATAATATGTGTGTGTGTATTATACATGTTGATTATACTAATATTTAGCATTATGAGAAGTGATAGGCTGAGGATGTAAGTGATTCATTAGTGTTTTTGGCAAAATACTAAATATTTTGAATACAAAACATATTGTGAAAAAAAGCTGAAAACCGTTAAACATTGACTTCCGTAGCAGGAAAAACAAATACTATGTAAAGTCATATGTCCCCACCAATGTCCAGAGCAAATCTACGCCCTTGCCACTCTAACATACTTCTCTACCACTCCAGACTTCCTCATACAACACCACAGCTCCTCTCTTGGCACCCTGTCGTACGCTTTGTCTAAATCTACAAAGACACAATGCAACTCTTTATTACCTTCTCTGTACTTCTCCACCAGCATCCCGGTATGGGAATTATATTTCTGATTCGCATCATTGATTTGGCAAATGTTTTTACGTCGGATGCCCTTCCTGACACAACCCTCTGCATTTATCCAGACTTAGGACTGGCACAAGAAGACACTGGATTGCGCCCCCCCATGGCTGCATTTCCAGGTTTCCAGTGATTAGTACCTACCAAAGGTAGTTCAAGGAGCACAATCAGTGAACTGGTGACAGAGTTTGGGCTGCTAAGACTCATTAATCCTCATGGAAAGCAAAGCCTAGTCTGTTTGGGCAATTCCTAGAAGAATGCTACTGTAGCACAATTCGCTGAAAAAGTTTTTTGCATTCCATGTTTCTGTGGATGGGACCACGTAGCCACAGCTGAAAAGTGCTACAATGGGCACATGAAAATCAGAACTGGACCATAGAACAATGGAAGATGTTCTGACCTGTCTGACCATTTTCTTTTATATGATGTGGATGACTGTGATTATGTACATTACTTACGGGGGTGACAAAAATGGTTGTCCAAATATTCCGTGATGGCAACGTCTCCTTTCAGCAGTATAACATGCCCTGTTGCACTGCAAAATCATTTAAGAAAGACAAACAAAGAGTTCAAGGTGCCTCTACATCTCCCAGATCTCTATTTGATTGAGTGTCTGTGGGATGTGCTGGACAAACAAGATTCAGGAATGCTCCAGCTTGCAACTTACAGGTCTTAAAGGATCTGCTGCAAACACCTTAGCGCCAGACACCTTCTGAGGTCTTGTGGAGGCCATGCTTTGATGGTTCAGAGGTGTTTTGGAGACATAAGAGACCTACACAATAAGAGGCAGGTGATTTTTTTTATAATGGCTAATAGGTGTTTATCTTTCATGAGTTTAATCTTATTTAAAGTTTTAATAATAATGCAAACAAAATCAATGTTGCACTTTCTTTTAGCAACAGAAGTAGTTAGAGATTCAGTAAGAGCTGTTAAAATTGGGATGAAGCTTTTTATTATTATTTTACAAGTATGTGTACAGTATATTGAAAGAAAAAACAAACAATAATCTTAAAGAAATTACACATATTGGATCCAGTTCATAGGAAATGCCAAATTTGCATACATTTTTTGGCTGCAATTAGGCACCCCTAGAGGGGAAAGCTACCATGTGGAGTGCTATTATATATTTATAATATAGGTGTTCACTTTTATAAAAATCAACAGTAATAGATTCTATTCTGTTTTTGTAGAACTTACCTTTAATCTTTACTAGGGTGTAGGATTTGCTTAACCGTGGATTTAGGGCTTGGCAGTAAGCTTTACTTGCAAGAACTATTTTCAATGTGAAGAAAAGAAGATATTTACCTTTATTTTTACATTTTGTTTATTTTTATATCTTACTATATGGTGAATGGTGGCAACAAACATTCACCTAAAGAAGCAGATCTGTTTTCTCCAAAATACTTTTTTTCATGCATGATAATGCAGTTAATCATTTTAATTAAGGGACCTACATGTATAAGGTAAAGCACAGATGAAGAAAGCCTATGATGATGTTGTGCATGTGGATGGATAAATGAATGCTTGTTGTTGTGCCTCCTGAATATACTCATCTGTGGACTTTTTTAATCAATGGAAGAAGCGCATTTTGCTGATGATCCGCAAGTCTTTATTTGTTCTAGGATGGCCTGGTTTAACTCAAAAGCAATTATTGAGACAAAAATCCAAAACAGCCAAATCGTTTGTTCAAACAACAGCTAACAGGGTGATACAGGTCATATTAGAGAATCAGTGTATACCACATCACTTATAGAGTAAATATATAATGTAATCATGGGAAAACCTCACAATGAGAATAGACTGGCATGACACCTAACTTGTATTCAATGAATAAAAATGGAGAACAGTTGTAGTAAATTAGTTTAATGGTCACAGAGACAAAGGTAAATTTTAGGCTGGAATTCTGGAGCAGTTAAAGCTAGTCCTGATAAAAGAAGTTTTAATGTTTATGTTAAAATGTAACCTTTGTATAGTTGCTTCTTCATTTCATCAGTTGATTGTCCTCGTTCCCTGACATTGTGGTATTTAGGTATTCAGTTTACATGCCAACTAATTAACTTATGAATTAGTGACCGTGTAAGCTTCAAGCACTGTTTGTAAATTCCCAGCCTGCTGGCATTATGCCTGAGTGGAATTGAGACAAAAATCATGCATATTTATGATGAGAATGCTGGAGATTTCAATGGGAACCAAATACACTGTGAGTCAAGGATCAGAAAGCAGTGCAGCTGTTATTCTGGCCCCCTCAGTGACCAACTAAAGACAATTAATGACAGCAGCACCTGTGCATATCCAATTATGCCACCGGTATAAGGGCGCTATGGGCTTAATGTTTAATCATTGATTAACTGCAGCGTATTTAACAGAATATTGGGTTTCTGGAAGTAAGAATGCAATGTCTTATGGTCAATATGGAAAAGGTCCCATAGAATAAATTATATATTACTAGTATACTGTAAGTACATGTAGAAATATTAAAAAGGGTTAAAGGTAAAAAATAAGCTGATCAGCATCTGGCACATAACCGCATAACTTCTCTTCTACTTATCATTTTGATAAAAGTTTTGGAGCAAGGTTCAGTTTTCATAGTGTACGTCCCATTTTTTGAGTAAGTCATGTTGTGTCATGCTTTTGTATGTGTTAGGTGAGGATTTTGGCGGCTTGTTTCTGTGTCTTCTGCATACTCTGTATATACGTATATGGCAAACTATTGTATTGAGTGACATGTATAGCCATACACACCTTGAAGGAAAAACCATTATATTCGTCCAAAAAAGCAATAGATTCTGTGACATAATCTAGCACAAAACTGCTCATAACTTTTGTTCTCCTCAACTCCTTTTAATTTTATTTATTTTGTTTCATTAAATTATACAGTATAGATGATTTGGAATCTACCTACTCATATTTTAACAACTCTTCAGTGCATGATATGACTATGTATATCATGCAGTTCCTACAGAAAGCAGTTCATTCTTTGGCAAGCAAGATGGGAATTACTGTCAGCAAGTGCATGTTCATTCTTTATATGTAGCTTAGGGATGAGAAATTAAGGGCAGAAATGTGTTTTGACTGCCTCATCAAAAACACCCACTCATGTCTTTAAGCACATCTCTATCTTTTTCTCATCCTTTTCTCCCCATTTCTTCTCTCCCTATATCGTCATCATGCAATTACACAGAAAGTCTCTCTCCAGCAAGGGCATGTTTCTGCCTTCGAAATGTAGACACTTTACATTTATGATACTCCTACGTATTTCAAGGCCACTCTTCAGATAGATTTATGACTTTCTGAGTTTCAAAAGGAAATGTAAAAGAAATACATGCGTTACTCCGATTTTCCACCATGTCATTTAAGAACAATTTCATCCCCAACACTACTTGCTTGGCTTGTCCTTTATCTGTGACCATGCAACTTGGAATACATTTTAAACGCAAACATATTCCGAGAACAATTTCCAGGGGGGAAAAGGTTGCCTATGTGCCAACTTCGAGGTTCCATTAGTCTGCTTTTAGTCTGAAATATCTCATTGGAGTTGGAAATATTCCTTGCTACTGTTTCCCTGCATTTGCAATGATTCCATTTAATGATGAATCTCTCATGGCTGCCTATGAGAACAATAAAGATGTATGTGCTGTGCTGAAGCGGCAGTGGCAGCTCTATTACATAAGTACAATAAGTAATAAGTGTTGTCGGCCGCCCAATATTGCTGCGGTGAAGGAAGCGTTCGGATTAGTTTGAGCTCAAACTAGAGTCCTTTATATTTACTCCATTTGAAATTGCTTTGCATCATCTACTTAAGCTATGATCTTTCTAGTTGATACATACAGTATGCATTTTCTGTGTACGTAGGATTGCAGGAGATGATGAAATTCAACCAGGCAGTCATCAGGTCATCAAGATAAATTTTATTTACAAGACAATGAACAAATTTAGTAGTGAATGTCATCTCACATAACATCCTATGAAAGTACTATTTTATGGATGTCATGTGAAATCTACAAATACCATTTCAGAAATGCTATTTCCTTTCATTTGGTACAAAAAAATCTATTTTCCCCTGAATGCACATTTGACTGATATCTTTTTGTCAACTTTGCGAAGACTACAGTATTCATGTGATGATATTTAGGAACAATTTAGCTTTTATTCAAGTGCCATTACTCTCACCCTTAGCCAGTGAGATGACAGTGATCAAGCACCACCTTAGTACAATAGTGCTACTCATATCTTCTTGCACCATAGATTGCAGGCCTGGTACAAAATGTTTCATGGGTCTGGGCATGTAGTAAGGCCACTGCTTGGACACCAATTATGTTGGATTTTGTTGTGAAAAAAAAAAGAAAAAAAAATCTCAACAACTACAGGTTACTTTCTTTGTCTCTTGTGACAGCATATGATATTTCTATTTGCAATATTCTGGTCAATTTCCAACACTATACAATAACAACACTCCACAATTTACTTTACAAGAACCAGTTTTATCTGACAGTGCTTTAAATAAGTATTTACCTCCTTACATTTTTTTTAATGGTATGGAATAATGCCAACTGGAATTAAAATGGTCAGTTTTCCATTTACACAATGTCTAATATTTGAAGATACAGCCTTTTTTTTTTTTGTGACAGATAAATTAAACCAAAATAAAAGCAAAATTTCATAAGGATTCATACTCATGGCGCAATACTTAGTATAATCACCTTTGGCTGCAATTACAGCTGTAAGACTCCTGGGATGTTTCTTTATCAGTTTTTCACATCATAATCCTAATATTTTTTGCTCAGTTCCTCAAGCTCCGTGAGATTGGATGGAAACTGTTAGTGGATAGGAATGTCAAGTCTTGCCACAGATTCTCAATCAGAATGAGATCTAGGCTTTCCTGCATTATGATGCTACCACCATTGTACTTCATCTTGGGGATAGCTTTCAGGGTGATGAGAAGTGTTGTCCTATGTGCCAAGGGCAATTTTTGCCAAAGCCAATTTTAAGTCTCATCAGATAACACAACCTTTTTCCACGGTTGTTGCAGCGCCTAAATGACTTTAAGCAAAATGTTTTTTTTTCTGTTCTTCACACTCAGTCTGGCTTTTAGGAATGATGTGGCTGTCCTCTGTACATTGTCCCCTAGATTTCTCCAGATTCTTTAAAATGACCAATGATTGCTTTTCTGAAAGATGATCCCAAAATGTGACCAGGGCCAGGCTCCTTTAGTTAGAGTCACATTTACAGTATCATATATTTTATAGCATATATTTATATAAAACCATTAACATTAAAACCACCTAAACAGCTCTGGTTCCACAAGACCTCTAAGGTGTGCTGTGATATAAGTTGAAGTACTGTGTTGTATACATTTTTTAGTCTATATATATATGAACTATATATAGTTCAAAGCTACTATCTCCCCAGTCACTGATGTGCAGTTGTGAACATGTTACATCAGTTCATATGTAACTGTGGTGCGAGCAAACATGGATGCCTGGACAGGGTGCCAATCCATTGCAGGGCACACACACATACTAATGGCAATTTGGAAACACCAATTAGCCTAACCTGCAGGTCTTTGGACTGTGGGAGGAAACCCACCAAGCACTGGGAGAACATGCAAACGCCATGCACACAAAGACAGGAAGCGAACCTGGCCGGGAACCGAACCCGGACGGTGCAAGTCGACAGAGCTAACCACTACACTGCCGTGCCGCCATGTTTGGATATCTGAACAAAATTTGGACCAATACCCTAAAGAACGTGAAAGTTTCTCAAAGAGAATCGTTACTGGTGATAAGACATGGATTCATCACTACAAGCCTGAGAGTAAACAGCAGAGTATAGAATGGTATACAACCGCTGAACAAAGAAAAAGTTAAAATGTGCTGTAGTTACTTTTCATACATAACAAACCCGAATTGCACTAAGTGATTTAGAAAGCAATATGAACACACATGTATATGAATTTATGATTATAACTTTGTCATCTATATTGATTATTCCCCTACTCCTTTATCCAAGCCCCATAAAGGCTCCTGAGTTTATACTGCATGAATATGACTTTGTAAAATTGATATGTATCCATATTTAAGCAAAGGACTAACTTCATAAACCTTCATAAAGTTTCACATGACCAATTAGATATTTAATTAGATGATCCTTTGTATAAAATCTAAATTATTTTAACCACATTATTTAAGTTCATTAAAATGTGTATGAATACATTTTTTATCTACATTTTCAAATACAATAAACTCTGATATTAATGTGCTATAATGAATCATTTCAAGTATTTCACATCCTATCTTTTATTATTTTCCTTTTAGTATGTTATTCACTGAGCAGACAGGCTACTTAGCTTTCGGAAAATTAATCTTGCCCTATAGCCAAGGGCTTGTTTGTATAATTTTATTAGCCACAGACCCAGTTCAGAGGTTACTACTTGATGGATATGCAGACATGTGGAAAATAATCTAATGACTTAATGTAGCAGGGCAATGCTAATACCACAGTCCCTATCATGAAGAGTCTTTTTTCAAAATGCCTGGATCATTTGATTGTGTGTGCACAGTATGTGGGTGCCTATGCCTTGCAAAGAGTTGGCATTCCATCCAAGATGTACCCCACCTGGGTCAGGGACAGGCCGGAGGCCCCCTTTGAACATGATAAGCAGTATAGAAAATGGATGGACATATGGAACACCTGTGTATCACATTAGATTAAGCAAAACCGCAGGTGGACTGGGGCAACCACACCACCATCATTGGCCAGTTCCTCCAACGCTGAGTTTATGCTGCGGGGCATGGGAGCTGGACAGTATACCAGTCCAGTGGAGAATCCTGACATATACTTGTAAAATAAAACTGATTCAGCTTTCGTTTCTTAATAAAAGTTCATCTGTTATTAAAAATAGGTGTTTCATAGAAATCAGGGTTCATAGTGATCATAGTGCTACTCTTATTATAGCATTATCTTCCTCAAATACAGGTGCCCAATAATGTGCATTTGTGTGTCATATATTTATTTCTTTATTTTTAAATGCCTCCATGATATTTCAAGGACAATTAGCTGGCACTCAAAGCTACAAGGGGCATTCAAGACAAACTGGGGATTGTGATGAAATTTCTCGTGAATGAAGGCATAAAACCGATTGACATTTACTGAAGAATTCAAGCACAGCATGGTGATGAACATTTTAAAGAAGTCCATATGTGTGTGAATGACGATCCCGGCCGAGGTGGTTCACAGTCCACTGCACATGTTCCTGTGAACATTCAGTGAGTAGAAGCCCTGAGCCTTGAAAATTGACAGCTAACTTGTCATCAACTTGCAGAAGAGACACATTTGTCTGTGGAAACAGTATAATCATTCACAAACACCATTTGCACATTATATGAACTCTGGAGCTGCCACTTCAAATGTGCAGTCTGGACCTAGTGATGGCATGCTTTTTCTTGTCTTCAATATTCCCCAAAAACACAATGAATGCATTCAGTTTTACGCACAGAAACTGCTATGTTTTGCTATGTAATGTGGCTGTTCATGGTTTGCCTAAAGTTGGCTGGGAGTAAAAGTTATAAAAGACGGATAAATAGTGGTTATCATATTAAAATCTAATTTTGCTATCAACCTGTTCATTTGCCACTGTTCCTGTTCCCTTATGTTAACTTTTTAACAGTTATTAATTTTCTATAGATGTTGCATTGTATTGTGATTTCCTTCTAAGCAGGAGAAGGTTGTAGCTTGCCAGCATTCACAATGTTACTGTAGGTGAATTGTCCAATCAATTGCTGCTGCTAGGTCCACTTGATAAGCAGGCTGATAAGTATGAATGAGCCCCAGTTATGTGGCATGTTTTTCTATTGCTGTGTATTCTGACACTGGACAATATCTTGCCTATTGATTTCACTGCTCACAGGGAAGCCTGCTGCCATTTGCTTTTATGGGGGTGAAGTGATATAGTCTTTTGACTGGTTCATAAGGAGAATACTAAAGCCCATGATTGAACACGATTTGGACACACTACCCATGTAAAAGTGGCACAAAAAAAAAAAAAAGGAGGGACGAAATGTAATTTCCTACCAAATCATTTTCTGTATTTTATCTAGGCACTATAATATAGATAGACTAAATTATAGTTTAACATCATTAATATTTGCCATTTCTCCTGTCAGTTCTAAACCAACTGTAATCAGCTTACCCTGCAGGAACATTAATGTTCAGTAACATTGTAATACAATTGTAAAAAGCTGCCATGACATATACCCTAAATACCACACCTAATGTTGTTCTGAAAGTAAAAAACATTTTCATAAAAATAGATGTCCCCAACACAAAATTCAAACACAGCCTCAAAAACCAGAATATCAACATTTACTTACAGTAAACCATTTATGCTGTTTAATCTTCATTTACATATACATCCGTGGTCTCATTTGTTTGTAACTCCTGAGTTAAGAAATCCTGACTGGAAAAAAAAAAAAATAGTTATTCTTTTGTGCATTAAAAATACAAATACAAAATTATTGTTAGTGATAGCGGTAGCAAGAGAAACAAATGAGAAACATCAATTTGGAAGAATTTGGATAATGGATAATATTAGCTACAAAATGTATGTTAAATATTTAAGATGTTGTTTAAACTGATCTGTCCTGTGAAGTCAAAGGATTTTATTTCATGTCTCCAAAAAGATTGAGAACCTGTGCCTTTAAGAACTTACTTGGGTGGAACTAGACTTTTTTTTTTCAAACTACTAGACGTGGACAAGAACTCTCGCCCATTATACACCACTTTAAAACAAGACAGAAACACCTTAAGTGGGATGCTGAGACCACCAATGCAATCCTTAGAACACCACAGGAAATCATTTGTTCCAGTTTTTTTTAAAGGTTTTACAACATCACTTATTTGTGTTAGAGAAAGCTCTGGGCAAGGTTGTTTTTGGCAAAAGTGTGGACACATGTAACACTCTTTTTGCAGTTCTGCACTAAGAAAACTGTTGCAGGTTTAATAAATAATAATTTTAAAAAACAATAATAATAGTTATTATTATTTTTGATTATTAATATTAATATTATTATTACTATTTTTTATTATCTGGGGCAATGGTTGCTCAGTGATATGTGGTAGGCCAGGGTTCAAATCCTATCCAATGTCCAAACCCCAGCCACTGGATGCAGTGCCAGTCATAAGCCTGGATAAAATGGGAGGGTTGCACCAGAAAGGGCACTCTGCGTAAAACCTGTGCCAAAGTGCGGATCGGATGGTCCACTTTGGCAACCCCTCAATGGGAGCTGTTGTAACTTTGGAACCAGGATAAATTTTCTTGAATCTTGTTTACTTAATTACTAGTTTAACTGTATATTTATAGTTAAACTAATATATACACGTTACTAATATATACACATTACTAATATACATATTACTGTGTATAGAGCTGTCATTTTGTAGTCATTTTTTGTTCTTTCTGATTCTGTACCTACAGTATATATAGAATAACTGCTGGCAAGAAAGATTCCTACCAGGATGTTATTCAGCACATGAAACAACAGGTGAAACAGGTTTTCAATATTCCGAAAAAAAGTTACTACTGCACCCATTCTAAAACAACCGGACCCAAATCTCCCCTAGGTAGTACAAATATACAGTATGCCTTGGGAATTGTGCTTTATTCCATATACTGTTCTTCACCCTCATTTAGCGAAAAAATCAACAACATGGGGAAAAATATTTATTAAAAACTAAATACATAGTTACTGTGTCTTATTTGCCTAATTCATCTGTTTCATCAGGTGGCACATTGGTTTGGTGATTATCACGGTAGCTGTGCACAGTGTGAATCTTGTCTCTTGTTCGTGTGCATGAGTGTCCATTTCCCCCTATTCTTGGATAGTTTCCTCTGCGTTTCTTACAGAGTCCAAAAATTTGTTAGCATTTCCAAATTGCACCTAGTGAATGAATGTGTGTATAGCCCGATTCGGACGGGACTAGTTTTACAGGGGGTCGTTAGAGAAACAGACGAACTTTGTGATTTTAATCCCGTCCGAATCTGCCATGTCTGTCTTTCTCTCACACGACCTCTGTAAAAATTCCAGAGCA
>JAQQZT010000002.1:10657496-10686081 GCA_030068275.1 Clarias platycephalus
TGTGTGTGTGTGTGTGTGTGTGTGTGTGTGTGTGTGTGTGTGTGTGTGTGTGTGTGTGTGTGTGTACTGTATGTGTGCCCTGCGATAGATTGGCACATTAGATAGATGGGCTCCAGACCCCCAGCGACCCTGTACAGGATAAGAAATAATAACATTATATAGATATAATAACATTATATGTTAAATTGAGCTACAAAATCAAAATAATGACACCATATATTGAAATAGTCAAATCCTACATTAAAATGCGAATATAATATGTAACACTTTAGCAAGTCAAAATAATAAGATATTAAGTAAAAAATTGACATTGCACTTCAGCAGCAATTCACACTTCAGTGTGTTTCAGTTACAATCACTGAACTCCCCCAAAAGAGGAATCGGATATTTAAGTTTAAGAAGATCATAGGACTGACACATTGACACATTGCCCTCCAGGTGCTGTTTACTACTCTCTGATGTAATGGCAGCTTTCCAAACTTGACACAAGAACTATTTCCTTCAGCTCCAACATTCTGCACATGGGTTTCACAATTTGTCCAAATCAAAAATGACTACAAAGTAGCAATTCTTGCCTGACACCTTCATTTTCAAACAGTGATTTATTCATGGGTTTGTTTATTTACCCCAAGGCCACTTTGCCAGCAGTCTTTACCATTGAGCTTTTTGGGTAATTGTCCTTTTCTTGTCCTCTCTTATTGGTGTGATCTCACCACAGTTGTCAGATCTCTTATATTAGGATATTAGGTTAATCCTAATCTGTCATTAACTGCCATAGCAAAAGTCACAAAATTAGTTTATTAGTGACGAAAATAATTATGACCATTAAATATGGAGAAATTATGCTTTTTTAAAATTTATTTATTTTATTTATTTTTGAATCATGCAGCCGTTTATGTTTGAAAATCAAACTTAAGGTCTAAATAAGGAATTAACTGCATGCAGTTGTGTATTTTTAACCCAAGTGACATTCAAATCTTAGATTTTGTGTGTAGTTTGTTTATTATAGTTATTATAGGCCTACTGCTGTGCTATATTACACCACTATGTAAAAGTTATTGTAAATAATATTTGGATGAGAATTTGAGTGAAAAGAAGTTTCTTCAAAGTTTTTACACAAATTTCACAATTTCTTAGTAGAAACAGGTGAAATCAATCAGTAAACAAATGGCCAACACTTTTCTATTCTGATTTTCTTTTCTATTTTAGAAAGATCAGAATTGATTTCAACTGCAATATACAGTGCTGTACATCATTTAACAGTTTAACAGCTGTCATTTTAAAGTAGCAGAATAACTTACTGAATATTATAAATTATACAACTTATGTTATGTTATTAAGTGCATAATAAAATAAACCAGATAGATATCGAGTTATTGATTCAAAATAATGAGACGTTAAATAACAACACAAATTATAATGTTGAAATACTGTCTTAAGTTGTAACACACATCATTTATTTAAATAAAGGGGCTTGTCATAGGTACATTATTAAATTTTTTCCAGTCTGTTAGAATGCACTGCATTTATACTATAGTAGTTATAGAGTAAACATCTCATTTCCGAAATATCTTCAGCTGCAATACACATTATTTAAACCCTGAACCACAAAGGACCTCTAGTTACACTACCATTGACATTGTCCATTCTTGTAAGTGACAACTCAGGACAGCAAGCCTGTTGGTATCAGACATGATTGAAAACGAGAACTCCTTAAATGACATGCTGCCTCAGGTCTCTCATTAGTCATGGCAACCTCTTATTTTATTTTTCTTCACCCCAGGAACAATAACCTCCCCAGCAATGTTGCCTCTTGCAGCTGCCTAAAATACATCAGTGCTAGTCATGGATTCAGGAGCCTAATCCTAAGACAAGTAGAACCCATGGTGATTGGACAGACGTGTAATGAAGCTGATCCCATTTGCCCTCGCTTCTGAAAGGCTTGCTTGGCTGCATAATTGATTGCAAAAAAAAGGTGTGAGAAACAGAGTGGCAAGGTGGTATGCGCTGCTAACTCTTCAGAGACAGTTCCATTAGAAGGAAAAAATTGATGCACATGTGAGCTATGTGATGAATCCAATTGATTTAATTAGGTGGCAAAGTGACTCGACTGTTCCAATGGAGAAGTTTATCTTTGGTAAGAAAAAAGGGGAAACCTCATTGTTTATGCTTCCACATAATTATTGTATAGATACTATAATCATTGTATAGTTCATCTAAAGAATTAAAGTTGTTTTAAATACAGTATTAGAGAGTTATTGGTTCTCAAATCCACATTCTATCTTCCCTTACAATGAGCATGATCCTCCATTTTGCAATCTTGATAAATCTATTTGCTTTTTATCATTAGCAGTGTGTTAGAGTTAATCTTCTCCAGCGGGAGTTTTTGGTAATCTGGTCATGTGAGGGCAAATGCCTACAGCAACGCGCTGACCAAAAGAGTTATTCCTGATGGCCCACAGTTGGCAGTGATAAGTTGATTACTCAGAGCTCCTCTCACACCAGAGAGGACTCTTCTGCTCCTCTCTCGCTAGGCCCTGTGTGCAGAAGATATACAAGGACATCTGTGTCAGCCCCTTGGGGCATAGGGAGAGGTTTGTCAGCCTGTGTGGATGATAACACAGCAGCCACCGTCACACTTCTTTTAAAGAGGTTTTCTGTTGAAAAACCAGATCACATGAGAGGGTTTGTTATGTGGCTGTCAGTGTAGCATGTCAGTGCTGCATTCGCCCAACCCGGTCATGAAGCTAGTATCCATTTCATAGTGTATGATCTAACACGGAGCTTTCTGTAATTGCAAGTTTTGGCTTCCCAGAAGGAGAAAATTAGATGGCAATGTGGTAGCAGTGTACAGTATAGTGACCGGTCTTATAAGTCATGTCTGAAATATTTTGGGGCATGTCATTGGCATATACTGTAATATTGTCATCCTCATTCAAATAATGCTAATTCTTTCTCCCCTTGGCCAAAACATGGACTTTTAGATTTGAAGAGCAGTTTTCACTGCTACTGTATATAGTGAGGAATCTTTCATAATCTTCACCCTTCAGGCTGTTCTGGCACTGATGTTCTTTGCCTTGATGGTTCTTTCACTGCAATCACATTTGTCCCTCCTATTACATATTCTTTGGTAATGCTTTACATTAATAATATTATTGATTGCATAATAATATTATTGAGTGCATAAGTCAACACTAGCCAATCATGCACTTAAGCATTAATAGACTAATCTCATATGGAACCTTGCCAGGCAGCACTATTTCATTTGTAGTATTTTACACTGATGCCCTTGCAAATTTACCCATATGTCCTTGCCCTTGCACAAAACCCATTTTCATGAAGTACTTTTAAAAAGTGAAACGCATATATAGCTCATGAAAACCAAAAATTCAATACCTCAAAATATTATAATATTTTAAATTTTCAGTTTGAGTATATTATTATTCATGCAGTTTAAATACCATGATGCTCTCAGTCTTTTTTGGTACATGTAACTACAATCATGGGCACGCCTGACTTGAAAGTTGTCCAGAAGATGATCTTTGACACCCTTCAAAGGAGGGTAAGCCACAAGGGCCATCGGTCAAAGGGCTGCTCACAGGGCTCTGCCTCAAAGCATGTTCATGGAAAATTGACTGGAAGGAAAAAGTATGGTTGGAAAATTTTTACTGCTTCTTTCTGCTAACAAGCTTTATGGAGAAGCTAATATTATTTTCCAGCAGGACTTAGCACCTGACCACAGGGTCAAAAGTACCACTGACTGGTTTGCTGAACATGATATTATTGTACTTGATTGGTCAGCTAACTCAACTAACATGAAGCCCACAAAGAATCTTTGGGGTATTGTCAAGACGAAGATGAGAAATGCCTGACACAACAATACAGATGAGCGGAAGGCTGGTCTCCAATAACGACTTACGTAGAAGTGCCACAGGCACGACATGCTAGCAATGCATCATGCTGCATTAATGCAGTAATGTGTGCTAAAGGAGCCTGTACCCAAGTATTGAGTGCATACATTAACAGAATCTTTTAGAATTTTTGTACTGTAAATTATTTTTAGATAGATCTTATTTTGAGATACTGGATTTTGGATTTTCATAAGCTGTAAGCATTAATCATTAAAATGAATACAAAGAAGGCTTGATGTGGCCTTCAGATTAGCTCAAGAGCAGTGCATAGAGAACTTCATGGAATGGGTTTTCATGGCCAAGCAGCTGTATCCAAGCCTATCATCACCAAGTGCAATGCAAAGTCTCTTTGCATTGTCTGCAAAGAGCAAATATACTGATCCTCAAATAACTGAAAAAAAAAAAAAAAACATAAACACATCAGAGGATGCATTATCCAAATGCAAATTATATAACAAAATGAAGGTAATTTTCAACCCTCATAAGCATTTTCTGTTATCCTGCACAGTCAAAAGTTTAACTCGAACTCTGCTCTTAAATAGTTTTATTATTATATATTTTTGTTATTAAATGATTTAATTCCATTCTAATAATATGCCCACTTTTGCATTCAACTCTACACAGTTTTATACCAGATTAGAAGCTGCAGAAATTGGGCAAACATTGAGAAACATACAGTAATGATGACACTGACACATCAGCATTAGTTGATAAGACTGAGGAGCTTCACCATTTATGCAGACACATAAAGCATGAATTTCTCCTCTTTAATGCATCTTTCTACAATAATTCTAACTACATTTACATTAAGTAATTAGAAACATTAATTTTTTGCAACTGTATTTATATAATGTCTTGACATTGTTTTTGTTTTTTTACCATAACTGTAATACAATTGTATATTTTTATTAAATTTACCAGATACGCATTTTATTGCACTGACTAGTAGTGTTTGATGAGTGCCTGTGTATACAATTTTTGATTATTGTTAGGTTGTACTGTTTGCTGATTGTCTGACCATTGCTTGTCCTTTGATTCAGAGCTTACCTTGTCCTTGTTTGATTTGTTTGCTTGATAGTGTAAAATACACACTTTTTATTTAACTGCACTTGCATCCCTGCTCAGCGCTATTGCTAATACACATCATTCAAAGAGCGGTTTAAGCCTTTTGACGTTTAACTTCTGAGCAATTTGCACAATTGGTGGAATTTGCAGTAACATTTTCATAAGCACTCCATCATTTTAAACTACAATATGTACTTTGATTTTATATAGACTTCATGAAGACCTTCTGTAAGGAGATTTTTATTTAGAGTTTATGAAAGAAAGATAGTCTATTTTAGCAGTTTGAGGTAAAGCTTTTAAGTTGTTGTGCTTTGTGGTTTGTAAGATTTTGCATTTTTTTGCCTCATTGATTTCAAAACAAAGAGAAAAAGAGGTGTTGTTAAGGGGATGACTAATTTTAGATACTACAACACACAGTAACAGAAACAAATTTGTTTTTCAGATGTTTCACTACATGAAATGTTACTATAAAAGAATAAAAGGTATGATGTATCTTTCTTTAATAAATAGGAAATTATAAACATGAGCAGATATATACTGGGATATAAGAGGAATAAAATACATCATGTTCAGGTGTTAAAGGCACTCCTTTTTTGATTATTTACCTCTAACCATGATTGCTTATATTTTGTATTTTTTTCTCATTATCTACAGTAGCAAACTGTTAACACATATAATTTAGCTTGTAAACTGTCTGTGATGAAAAAACTAAACTGAAATTACACCATTTACTGTACACATTACATGTTTCTGTGAGTGGTATATGCATTTATGTTTTAATTGTTCCGCTGTAATTATTTTACCTTAATTGTGAAACCTAATTATACAAAAGTTCATTGCTTTTCATCACTGTGTAATGATCAGATTCTTCACACTAGGAATTTTAGCCAACAAACGCTAAAGAAATGGAAGCGTGAACTTCGATTGACTCCTGCTTTGAGGATTTAGGAACACAAGGTCCTGGCAGGGCACTTACAAATAGATTAAAATCGTATATCAGACGTGGTAGCTCATTAAGAAGAGCACATTTACTCCTGATCTTTGAACCGCACTTGAGAAGAACCAGCAGTGAAAGCTTCTTCTCACCACAAGCTGCACAGAAACAGAGGGAAGGAGCAGAGGCTATTCTATTCTCAATAGCTACAGTCTTCACTTACACTTCACTTTAATTAAAATGCAGTTACAAAGTATAAAAGACATAAAGGACTTATCCTTAATATGTTTTGGCACGGGCAGTGGGTGGGCTTGGGATTGATGATGAAAGAATAAGATATAAGACGGTGTTTGTTTGTTTGTCAGGGGGTTGTTTTGTGAATGAATTAATTGATCTGAACTGAATGTAGAATGAAGCAGCAAAATAAAATGCCGTTGCCGCCACCCCCCTATCCTACATACGTACACCACCTACCCCACCCCTGTCTCTGTCATAATCGCTCATAACTTTTTATACAGTACAGTACGACTTTGCTTGGAATAGATCGCGTCTTCTTTCCTCAGCACCATGGACAGCGTCACTCTTGCATGAAACCACAAAATCAATTCAAAGCACGCATTTACACAGACTTTCGGAACAAAACACACACACACACACACACACACACACAAACGCTCATCTCAGGGGCATTATAGCACGAAGGTGTTTTTGACGCATCACCGTTGCTTTTTAATATCAATCTCTTGTTGCTATAGTGATTATTAATTTATAACATATTGTTTGTCCAAAGCGCACCAATGTGGTCGCGCTGTCCCATGGTGATCAATAAAAGAGGCTTCTTGTTACTGCAGCTTCACTCCTCCGCCATCCCGAAGTGACACACACACACACACACACACACAGAGAGAGAGAGAGAGAGAGAGAGATGGTCTGCACAACGCAAGACACTGATGCGCCTCATACCCCAGGCTTTCAGTAACCTGGTTAAGGGTGTTCGTTGAGCATTATGGTGAGAGAACGTCTTCGCGTTTCCTTGAGGTCGCCATAACACCGGCTCCTGTGCCGTTTTCGCATTGATCGGCGGTTCGAGCTGTTCATCCGCCCTGCAGCTATCCGAGGCTGAGGCTGCTGTAGGCGCACAGAGAAGCTGTTCTTCTCCGGGTTTTTTTTTTTTTTTTTCCAGAGGAGCCCTAGATCCGCAATATATCCGCCATCATCTTACGGAATAAGTCTCCTCATTCTCTCTCTCTCTCTCTCTGTCTTTCATTCTCTCTCTTTCTCTCACGTGCAGAACCGTTCAGCTGCGTTCAGCTTCTCTATGAAGCTATTGCGCGCCCTGCACGCGCGCACTGCTGTTCGTTCTCCTGGGCGCTTTGGTTTGTTGTGCCTGTGATTTCTCTTTTTATACTCGGAACTCTTCGTTTTTGTTGTTTTTTCGATAAGGAAAAGAGAAGAAAATGGCACGATTGAGTGCGGTTCCAATTTTCTTCTGGCTTTTGGGCAGATCTCTCGCCGGATTCCCAAACCAGATAAATATAGGTGAGTCCCATAGCTTTGGTTAGACGGTGCTGTGCCTCGAGCGCTGCCTTTCTTTTCCACCTAAAACCCATTTCTTAAAGAGAATGCATGATCTGTGTAGACCTCTGTCTTTTTTTTTTTCCTTGTTGCACTTACAAAACTGACCTAAAATATTGCACAACTGATGAAACTCTTAAAATGGGGTTTCATCCTGGAATAATGTCTAAACGCTGTAATTTAATGATCTGGCACACAATCTATGTGAGAGTGAGTTCGGGTTTCAATGCCAATGAAGCAAAGGAAACGCGCAGATCACAAATTCGCAGCGAAGGGTTAAAACATATAGCGTTTGTTTAACATTTAGATCATTGAATGTATCCCCTGCATAGAAGTCCAGCTGCCCTAGAATATGCATCTGGATAGAAAGCGGCATTTTGCAGAATAGCAAATTTGAAATAAAAAGTCTCTGACAAGGCATATTTAGACTAACATTCCAAGATGGTTCTTGAAACGCTGAACTACTGATGCGAAGCCTTTTCACATGCATGAAATGCAGCACTTTAAAGTATGCTTATCCATATTTCATGTTATTGCCATGTTTCAGTAATGTATTTTAAATATTGCATAGATCTTTTACATTTCTCCATCCTTTCTTAAAGGTGGGCTCTTCATGCGCTCAACGGTGCAAGAACACAGTGCTTTTAGATTTGCTGTACAGCTCTACAACACCAACCAGAACATGAGTGAAAAGCCCTTCCATCTGAACTATAACGTGGATAACCTGGAGTCCTCCAACAGCTTCTCTGTCACTCACGCCTGTAAGTACTCTGCAGTTTCACAAGCCACAAACAGCAAAGGAGGTTAGGTACAGCCCAAATAAGTACAAATTGTTCTGATGCACCATTTACAGCTTGCAAGTTGTACAAACAGTGTGATCCCTTTTCATACCAAAGGATCCTATTTACTGTATAACTTGCCTTAGAGGTCATATTATTTAATCACCTGTCACCACCAATCATTACAATATTACAATAATAATAATTTGGACTGTTTACTTGAAATAAAATAATCCTGTTTTAAAACATTGTTAATTTCTATGAACTGTACGTATTATACATACAGTAGGTGGTAATTCGTACAGGTTTGGTTATGATGCTTTCATTCACTGTTAGACTAGGCAGGGTGAACAGATTTTTCAATAAAAAGAAAAGAAATGCCCATTAGCATTAATTTTTCTTGTGCCTTGCTGTAAAGGAGCTGTCCATCTTGAGCTGTAATTACAATATCAGTCACTTATTTACATCATTTCAGCTTAACATGCTCACCTAACATACAGAGCACCGTACCTGTGAGGAGAATGCTGTTTTGCAACTCAGAGTTGCTTCAGTGTGTAATCCCATAAGCCTTGTATAAGCAATCCAATTTCTGTGGGTAGATTAATGCAAATCCTACTCACCCTCCTGTATGCGTTTAGTATATATAACCTGATGATAGATTTCAGTGTGAAATGCATTGTTATGAAAGATTTCTCATTTTTGAAGTCGGATTTTCGTTAACTTTCATTCGCTTCATCAGTACATACAGTTCGGAGGTATAATATCTGAATTAACTAATATTTCTAGTTTGTTCCACCTCATAGATTTTTCACTTTTATTATATGCACAGTACATGCTCAGATTATTTTTATTATTCCCATCTGATGATATGGTGATGATATCCCTTTATAATAGTGATTTTCATTATCCATGCTTGTCCATGGCAATTTGCAAGTGAAAGTATTTAGGCAGTAAGAGAATGAATAGTCAGCTGTGGAAGTGTTTCGTGGGCACAGCATTGGTATTTCTTACACAAAATCTCTTTGAATTCAAAACAAGTTCCCTTGGCAACACGGAATAACCGAATCAATGCAGAGGTTCCCGATAGTTGCTGAAAAGATTACATGTCTGGTTATGCAAGCAAGGTTGCAACTGTTTAGGAGATAATATTAGTACAGTATAATACTCTCATATTTTTTTTAAATGTAGCAAAGCAAGATATCTAATATCTATCTAAAATATCAAAACAATTTGTTAAATAATTATCATGTACAGATGATACACAAAGCACAGCATTGCTATTATGGGAAAACGTTCTGGCTGTATTTGTTGAGATTGAGGAAAAATAAGCTCAAGAAAGCTAGACATGGTTTAGCAGCTACAGTATTGCTAAGACTGCCATGAAATCCCCACACTGCCAGTGCTGACTGATGTCAGGACCCTATGCATGCACAGGGCAAAGGTCACATGAATTCCAATATGCCAGGTCTCATTCAAGTCACATGACCATGTATCGGATATATATCTGATCTAGGACCACTTATGAAATTGACTTACATCTGATCTGAAAAACTGCATTCAGACAGCCCTAAAAAAAATCATATGTCTGTCATATTAGGGTAAAAATAGAAATTGAGTCACTTCCGTCTGGTAAATGTAGCCTTTGATGGAGCCCTTGAGAGCAGAAATATAGAGGCCATACCACAGGATGCAACTCAGTCACCAGCAGTAAGAATCTAACACTTGGATTGGAGTTTGCAAAGAATAACAAGAGATGCAACACAACAGCTCTGAAACCAAGCAAATGAATCAAACTCTGTGAAAGTGATTTGAAAGTCAAAGTGTGAAAAAAAGATCTGCTCATGATTCAAAACATACAACCTCATCAATCTAGCCCGGTGGAAGTCATGTCATGGCTTGGGCTTGCATGGCTGCTTCTGGAACGGGCTCACTAATCTTTCTTGAGGATGGATCTCATGCTGGTAACAGCGGAATGAACTCACCAGTCTACAGAAAAATCCGGGCATAACTGGCATAACTACAAGCTTTCTTCTTCTATGAACAATCTTATGATTTCTGAGATAAGTATTGCCTTAATGAGAACTCCAACGCTTTCTTGTCCAAAGATGTTAATCTACACTGAGGCACGTTCACACTCCTCCCTGCAGGTTTATGTGGATCTCTCACTCACTCTGCAGTGTGAGCTCATTACCACATCTATCTCATTTGCATTTCCTCGCTGACAAACACTGACAAAGAATGTTTTTTTGTTTTATCTGATAAATGCACATGGGCTGATTTCGGAAAGTTGGTCTTAAAACAAATGTGTTGAAAATCTTCCAAAGACCACTGCTGAATGTGGTACCCAGCCTGATAAGATACATAGGAACTGGAATGAATAAATAAATAAATAAATAAATAAATAAAGAATCATAGTGTGAGATTTCACATGGGCTGAGAAAGCAAAGGACTATTGGTTGGAAAGAAGGTTAGATTGTAGACTTCTAATTAAATCTTTCGGCAAACTGTCCATGTAGTCTTATGGGAGAGATTGCCCCATTTTTATTCTCTTACTGTTTCACGTTTTTACAGTTCCATCAAGAACCTGTTTTAAAAAACTGTCTACAACATATGAGGCATTTTACAGGCTCTCTGATGACAGCTGAATCTGTCGTTTTTGCAAATTTGTGTTTTGTATTGTGGTAGTACTGGAAGTTGTCAGCGGCATTCGTGCTCTTCCTTTGAAATGCATATCAACAGATGTGTCGCTGTCAAAATTGCATCTTCCATCTTTCTCTTATTATTTAACCAAATCACTTTCATGTTTAAGTGCCTAAGTAAAAATCTGAAAAGCAGCGTTGGTGTTGCATCAGTTTGCTGAAGTGGCCCAGCTGTTGGAGAAGAACCTTTTCAGCTGCACTGGCAGTAATTTAAAAAACATGCGTTAGCTGCAATCACTAGTAGTCTTGAGTATTGCTGCTCATTATATTCCGTAATGGCAATGAAATTGTGATATCTATTCCTTTTTTCACCAAAAACATATTGACTATGACGAGTCTAGATTGAACCATCATGTACAGTATACTGTATAGAGGCAGATAACATTTTTCCAGGATGATCATGAACAAAACTCATTTATCCGAGACAGCCTAGAGTCTCAACGCTCACTATGGCTCAGCTATGGAGTGAATATACAGTATGACATGGCGAGAATATACTGTATAGCATAAATGTGGCAAAAAAGTGGTAGTACCATAAATAAATAAATAAAATTAAATAATGATGACCAAAACACCAACAATGTAATTAAAAGAAGAATGGTATATAAATAAATAAATAAATAAATAAATAAATAAATAAATAAATGAATGGTGCAGTGGTGCCGTAGAGGTGATGCCTGTGACCATGCACCTCCAGGGTCAAGGGTTGTATTCCCAACCTCAGGTCTGTGTGTGTCGAGTTTGCATGTGTTTAAAGTCTGCTTTCTAACAATAACTATCATTTCTTGTTTTTAACCTGATCAGGTCTTTGTAGCAATTAAGACTTTTCAATATCCAGCACCAGGAACAAATCAGACTTGACAAAAGCATGTCAGAATCTTTCCAGAGCTCTGATCAGTATTAGATTGCTCTTATCCAGGTAGCGCAGCTTCACTGTAAATCGCAGATCAGCTCACAAACACAACATGCTGTTTGGGGATTTCAGTGTAACATCATGCCAGAGAATGAAGCCTCCACTTCATGGAAGTGCTATTTGATGATACTTGAGTGGGGCTTCAGTGCAGACTTATTTGTTATTCTTATTTCTCTATTTGTTTCGGGATCTGTGCCAAAATCCGGGAAATATATGTTTTGACTTTGTCAAAATTGGAACAGTCTTTTTTATTTGAAATTAAAAAAAATGCCTTTATGCTGTTTGTGGTAGAAAACAGACCTTTTCTTTGCGTGCACTGGAGATCGTAGAGAATTTCTACTGTATACCACAGTGTAAAGGAAATTTATAACAACTTTTACTCTGCAGTTTATTCTTTTCTGTGACAGCACAATGCTTTCATCACATACAGTATACATTTCTCTTTTTTATTTCACATGGGAGACCAAGTCTTGTTAGGTGAATCTATTTAAAGGATATGATGTTCCATGCTGCGCTTGAGACAGGTCATACTGTATGTCTCTCTGGAATCTTTCATTTATAACACCAGAAAATGGCGCACATTTGCACAGCAGGAGATATGAAGCAATTCAGAATGAAATAGTTTGTTCCTTCCTTGTCACTGGCTTGTTGGTGGAAACGAGTCGTATAACTCTTTTCATGAATCACAGCTGAAGATATAAATGATAAAATGATCAAATATTTTCTCGGAGAGCATCCCCGCAACCTGGAATCGATACACTTGGACAAATGAGCAACGAAGAAACCTGCTGCCGGGACACAAAAGCTTCTTGAAAGTGACATTGTACTGTATGATTGTGTGAGATTGGCGTGTATAGTTGAAACACGGGTGTTTTCATGCCAAAGCACATGGCTCAGATAAAAGGTAATTTTTTGCAGGTACTTTTGTATGACGAAACTATAGATCTCAAATGTTTGTCATAGTTCCCCTCTCAACTTTGAGCTTGCCTAAATTCTATAAATATAGTAATACAGTAGCTATATTTGACACATGTTAGGTCGTTAAAAACTATCAATCTCAATATTTGTTTGGTTCCTTTTTGTATTTTGTTTTGATCATCTGTTAATTCCCAATAATTGCCTTATATTCACTCATATCATTACTCCATAAAAATTTCTATATGGTGTTTAGCAGATCCATTTTATTGGTCTATAAGTTAGATTTTGTCATTGACATATTTGTTGCCCCACTATTTGTTGGTTGTATTCAAAGAGCGTTTCAGGCAATAGATGCCATTTTGAATGGCCAGTTTTGAGTAATGGCATGCCATGACATCCAACTCAATGTGACAGGAAGAGAAGCATGTGCCTAATGCAGTAGTCACTTTGGCAGACAAACCAGCTCTGGCTGAAGTAGCTCTCTCTTTTTTAACATTGGCAAAGCAAAACTGTTCAAATCAAAAAGCTTTCTGAAGATATCAGACCAGGCCGGTGCATTGCACTAACAGAGGAGTGCTTGTATTCCTAAGGTAGCACAATCAGAACTGCTCGAAACAAACTGTGAAATGCCCCTGGGACACAAGTGTAAGGACATCAGCTCCAGTGGAAAGGACAAAAATAAATACTAGATTAAAAACTAAAGCCGGCTCGCTAAGACTGCCTTTTGTAACAGTACAGCACGCAGGCTTATTGTGGCTTTAGTTGAGGCAGTACACCAACATAAAACATCAACTGTGACTCAAGCTGTGAGGCTAATATGTGCAATATGGTGCTATCTGAAAGCCAAATCAACACATTAGAGTATGCTTTGTTTAGATTAATTTGCTGTAGAAGTGTGTTTTTCTGGCTGAAATGCCTCACTGTAATGAGATATCAATTCTGTAAGAATATTTTGGATTATACAGCTTATTTATTGCTATAATAAAGATCTTATTCAATGACAGAACACTTTATTACAAACATCTGTACACCTACTTGCTCATGCAGTCATGTGGCAGTAATGCAGTGCATAAAATCATCCCGTCATGGACACAATTCACCCATCTTTTGACGACTAATTCCGGCATGATAATGCATCATGTGACAAAGAAAAGTTATCTCAAAGTGGTTCACGTGGTGAACATGACAAGTTCAATGTGCTTTAGTGGCCTTTCCAGCCACCAGACCTGAATCCAATCGCACACTTTTGGGATGTGGCAGAACAGTAGATTTGCAGCATGACAGTGCACCTGAAAAAATCTGCACGAAGTGTATTATACAGTCATGTCAACATGGACCAGAATCTCAAAGGAATGTTTCTAGCATATTGTGCAATCCATGCCATGAAATATTAAGTCTAAGTTCAAAGGGAGACCCTACCCAGGCTGTTTTGTTACAGCAAGTACAATCCCTTTATTAATTCTCTGCCAAGTTGTGTACTTCTGCCTTTGTTTAGTGTTTCTCATTACAAAACCTTCCCTAAAAAATGTGCTTTCCCATGTTGGATTGTTTTTCAATGAAGATATTGTGGACACAAAAATAAGACAATCTGGTGGCATGTATGCTTCATTTGTAAAACCTGGCAAAGAACTGTGATTCTATTTCTATAAAAATAAAAATAAAAAAAGGGGGGGGGGGGCTGGGGTTAAATTGAATACATTTTCGAGATTGTGTGCTGTACATTAAAATAATTAAATTCTAGCTCACTTTAAGAACTGTTCAGAGATTGCACAAGTTCCAAAGTACAAAGTATAATAGTTTTAATATATATATATATATATATATATATTTTTTTTTTTTTCTTTTTTTTCTTTTTTTTCTTTTCAGATTTGAGAAATCCTGTTTTAATGAAGCAAGAAATATAATTTAGATTTTTTTTTTTGTGAATGTTTTCTTTGAGTCACAAATTGCAAAATATTATTTGGAAATTCTTGATTATATCAGTTTAAATTTTGTATAAAAATGCAGCCTCCCACAGTTTTGTCACAATGGATAAAACAGCTTGCAGTTGTATTTGTAATCATTATGTATGCAATTAATATCAATAATATGTTAGTTGAGTTTTAATATAAACTTTAGCAAACTCAGGCTGCTTGTGTTTTTGTAGTGAACCTCTGGTACCAAACTCTAACGCTGTAGAAACTGCGACAGGGTTATGGGGGCCAAGGCTCATTGATGTACTGTACAGTATGTGTTGATCGAATACATGGAGTATTCAACAGAAGAGCTACTGTAGCTCAAATTGCTGAAGAAATTATGGTTTCAGAAAACAAAGTGCATTGCAGTTTGTTGAGTATACAGTATTTTTATGAGGCAAATCTACTTTTCTGCTACACCCCAAAAGTATGCGATTGGATTCAGGTCTGGTGGCTGGAAAGGCCATAAAAAAATTTAACTCGTGGTCAGGGTGCCCATGCTTAACCATGTCCACTGCCAAAAGTACAAACAGTGGGCTAGATCTGGACAGAGCGACGAAAGACGTTTTAGATTGTATGGTCTGATCATGTTTTCTTTTACATGGCTGGATGCCTTGGTGCCAGATTCTATGGCATACTTTCAGAAGTCAAGTCCATGCATGCCAGAGTTATTTTGGTGGCTAAAGCAGGACCTACTCAACATGAGGCAGGTTGTCATGGCTGATCAATGTGCATACAGTATATTATATACAGTACATATTATATATTTTTTAATTGTCCTGCTACTTCATAAAAGTCTGATTAGATAACTGTTTACATGTTCAAGTGCACATGTTCCTACATAATAAGTAATACACTTCCCACTTCCTAAGTTCCTAAGTAATACACTTACTGTATTAAGTGGACAATGACTATGTTCCCATTTAAAAATATTTAAGTCATTTGTATGTAGCTGTAATTTAGACTTTGGGTAGAATCTTATTTATGTACCTCAGATGAGTTGTCATTAATTATGAACATCTACAGAACCAGGTTTCAACAACTGGGTCAGAGTTTCTTCATTCCACTTGCAGGCATGGAAATTGCATGTTCTTGTGTTCTTTAAATGTGAACGCTGTAAAAGAAGTAAAATATGTAAATTCAATTTTAGATCAGGTCTGTATAAAAATACCTCAAATTTCCCAACATCAGCACCGTACTTATTCTTTGCCCTGAGCATAGTAAGTAAATAAGCGATGCATTAGCATTACAACACTAACTTATTCTTGAGCCTGCATAAAAAAAATCGAATAAGTCCCTTAATATTTTACCCATTATTCTCAAAATGTCTAATTTAAGACCATTCCATGAAAGGCAGTGCATTTGAACTTGCTGAAAGCTTTGAAATGTACCTTGAAATGTTGTCGACTTCAGCAGTTTTCTCCCTTCAGGCAATTTCCTGCCATCTAATACTATTTCCAATGACATATCCTCTCACTTTTTCAAAAAGTGTCTTAAGTATGAAACTGGAGAGAGATTTGAGATTAACCGTGGGCAACTCCTTCATCTCATAATTACACATGAATTCAATGCATGAAGATCCATCTACTAGATTGGATCATGAGCAAAATTGTCCCTCCACTGCTTGTAAAATTGCTTGCTCTCAAATTAAATCAATATACCGAATCACTACATATCAAATTACTATGCAAAGCTCTGCTAGACCCCCTTGGTTAGAAATTTGCCATAAGCTTATATTTAAAAAATATTTCAATTTAACTTTGATTCTGGAAAAGGTTTCTTTAGCTAAAAGAACACGTTTGTTCAAACATAACGGACTATTTTTATTTGTAAAAACTGATTGATTTTTTAAATTCTGTGTGCCTTCTTATACTACTGAAATAGAATATGGTATCCTGTATACCAGTGCATACTGTTTCACACACTGATATTTAGCTATATACTGTAGCTATAGATATATACAGGTAGCTACTCTATGTGGTAATGTGATTACTGGTAAATCAAGGTATTAATAACAAATCTCTTATTTGCCATTCTTATTAGTATCAAATATAAGAATGTATCTAGGAGCAAACACCTGTACACAATTACAGTCACTATTTAAAGACTTCCATAACCATCATACACTATATAGGCAGCTTAGTGGTTAGCACTGTCGTATTGCACCTCAAGGGACCGAGTTCAGATAGTGTCCGGGTATATAATGTCACGCCATTATTGTCACGCAATATTATTCTTATTGTTTTTAGGGCTGCTAAATTTAAATTTAGAGATGCTTCAACACCCCTAAAAATGGTCTAAAATCGTCTATGCTCCCGTGTACTTGTTGCCACTTGTTAAGACGTCTTTGCATTTTGTTATTTTGACAACCTGGTTTTGATCTTGTTTCTGGTTCTACTGGTTTTTTATCCTTATTTTGCTTTTTCTGTGTAGTGTTTGCCAACCTCCTGACCATTGATGTTTTTTTCCTTCCTTTTTTTCATTACTCAGTTTGTCTTACGATTTGGATTTGTCTGTTAGCTTTTTAAATAACGATTTGTTTACCTGCATTGTTGTTGTTCTCTGATGCTTGGCACCAGTATACATTATATATGTACAATAGCATGATAGCATGTGATCAGTTAATCAGGTGTACTGTAGGAAAACTCTCTGGATCGATACAGAAAACGGTACATAGAAAAAAAATTTGCATTTCTGTGTCCACAAGCTATATGTAGGGTGGTCATGTGGTGCACCTCCATTAAATATCTTTCTGTATTTAAAAGATCTTTGTTAAAATTATTCAATATTTTCTTTTTCTATTTGGAACAAGTTGGTTGATCCGTTCAACCAATATGTTTCATCATTATGTTGAAATAATTGAGTCATTGAGCCATCCCATACACCCACATTCCCATATTCTTGTTTCTTCGTTCCCTCTGGACATTTTACATCTATTAAATGTCTACACTGTGTATATTGTAGTTGTCTATGACACGTCTATTATACGTGTAAAACAGGACTCCAGTATTCATCTATCATCTTTCAGGTCTAATGACATCTAGTTATAGAGGTCTAAATCACATTTACTTGTAGAGCTCTAAGTGACAATAGAGGTACAGTATAATAGATTTCTATTTAACTTCTATACATATGTAAAGGGGAAAAACAACAAAAATGTTTTCAATAAAAATGTTTATTCAACATCTCAATATTCAACTTTACATATATTCAACTTGAAAATGACATGTTCATTATCACACACATTAGAGACAATGTTTTAGTAATTACAAAGCAAAAGGTATAATACTAGCACTATCAATGTATGGACAATCTACAAAAACAATCCTCATACTCAATTTTATATTCAACTTGATGTACATTATTAAAATATATACATTTAGTAGTAATATATAGTATACATAAAATATATATACTATACTATACAGAATACTGCAAACATCTAAGGCAATAAGCCATTTGCAATAGTAAATAATCAACTTCGTAGGGACGTGGCACTATTTACAAGTAGTATTGAAAAGATACCATAACACTGACAGGCATCTTGAATTCTTAATTGTCATGAAAGACTATTATATCTTTCCAATTAGTCTTGCTTAGCATACCCCATTTCTCAACTATGCCACATATAGCCTTATAGGAGATACAGTATAAAGCAAACGGTGTAGGCCTAAAAGATGCCATACTGCGGCAAAACACATTTCCATATAAATGTTGCGTATGGCAGCCATCTTGAAATTTTATTGGGGCAGACTCAAACCAAACTCAAGATATTTATCCCCTTAGTTAGAATACCAAGTTTCAGAGCAATGATGCAGATAGGCACTGAAAACAAAATGTGTAAATCTAAAAAAAACGTAGCCGTACAAAGAATTCTCAGATATTTGTGGATTTTCAGTGTAACTTGCTGTATGGAAATGATTGACCAAAATGGCAACTTCCTGCTAAAACTGATAAGTCATGGGATTTGGTTGACAAAAATAGTGGCGCCACCTAGTGCACAGGATGCTTTTTAGATAACTGATAAAGCTATATGTAGATGTCTAATATATGTAGTCATGTTAAGAGAGTTTGCTTCTTTGTTTGTTTTCGTTCCTGTCTACCTGGTTATTCTTATTGGCAAATTTGCATACATGCTAAATAAGTAAATAAACATGCAATATCATAAACATGACATACTGTAATGATGTAACATCCACTTGTGTGAAATGGTGAAAGCGTTTTGAAGATGGCAAACACATCTAGAAACTCTGTGTTTATCAGTAGTTTTTGGTTTTGACACACCATGAACTAAGTCATGATACAAAAAGCATCTATTACTTGACTTTTCATATTTTCACTCACTTTCACATTTAAGCTCAGTCACAGGTCAGCTTTTACTACTGCATTTACAGAAGGAAAAATCCACTCTATTATTCATCATACAAATAATGTTTCTCTTCAGGTGTAAATAATAATAATAAAAAGTTCCACACTACTTTTGTGCACTTTACCCAATTAAGCAAGTCATATCTCTTTCCCTAGAAAACTGAAAATTATACAAATTAATGGAATTAGTGACCGGCAGCCAAACAGATTATTTATGTAAATCCTACAAGCAGGGTTTTTGCCCCCCCCTCCCGAAATGACCAAAAGACTTTCCTGCTTTGAAGTGGGCTTTAGACATAGGGAGGAGAGAAAACATCTCTAATGACTTGTGTTTGGCCCATTATTTCATTCAAGGCCTGAAGTTGCAGGTACATTGAATACAGTAGTTCAAAGCAGCTGAGGCAACATGAAAAGACTGTTGCGGCTGCGTTACATTCTTTTTTGATAGCCACAAGTGAATTAAAGGCACAAGTGTTCTTCCTCACTCTTCTGTTTCACTCCTACCTGAAGCAACCGAACATAAAGCTAGTGCTTTTTATTTTTATTTTTTTAATTCATTTTTCCAGTGCTATTCATTATTCCGTTAAAAAGCAAACTTGCAGTCCTAGGCTCTTTAATCTCACAACTCCGTCTGCACAAAGTCGCCCATCCTTCATTCTGTCATTAAGCTAATGGCGTGTGTCCCTTCTGCCAAGATTTTACATGTGCCGTCCCCTTTTTCATTGGCTCCTCCAGGTTCTTAAACACCCAGCCAGCAGATGGTTATTTGGATGCCTCATTTTGGCAGACTGCTGTTTTTACTTGGGGAGCTAAAGAATAAAAGACTACAAGAAAGATTATTTTAACTGCCTTGTCTGGACCTTTATATAGGCTTATAGCAAGAGACTTAAAGAAAACCTGCTGAATGTGCAAAAGACTGAAGTGAATAGTTAGAAACATTCGCCTGATATGACAGTTAGTTTCCAGAGGATTCTCTTAGTTCACTGTAAACCTGAATATCCCCACTTAACACATTTGTTTACACTAATTTACACCTTAATACTTTTTTGATCTTCATAGGATGATAGAAATGCACTCTGAAATTTGAACAAAAAATAATAATAATTGTGTCAGAAAAGTTCATGGAGTTCATGTGGTTGGGACTAGATGGGACACCAGTAGCAAAGAAAAAAAAAACATGAGGTTTCTGTTTTCATGTGGGCATAAATAAGCAGTCAAATATGAAGCTCATGGGACAAAGACAGACAGATGAATTTTGTGCTGTGTTTTTCTGCCTGCTTTTGCTTATTAGCAAGTCTCATATCACTAAACTAATTTAGCATGATGCAAAATATGGTAAATCCAAGGGAGAATCAAAAAGTAAAAGCCAATTTACTTTTAATAAAGCTAACTGTGAGCAAATGAACATAACCGTTATATCACATCTCCACATAGTCCCCCTGCAGGTCAATGTACTACTTGTATCATTTCACTAACTTCTTCATTCCTTCATTATGGTTTTCTTGGAGAAGGGCTGTCATTTGAATTGAATCTTCTTTACTGGAAAAAAAAAAAAACGGAGGTTTGAAATTCATGCTTACTTGCCTCACAGTAATGGACTTTTTGATTTACCTTTATAGTAAAATGTAAAAAAATGTTAGACTGACCTGTAGTTTTTATATTCTCATTGTGTGAAATAATTAAAAAATATTTCTTCATATTTCTTTTCCCTGCATGACCAAAAGACTTTGCTAATTTGAAGTGTGTTCTTGACATAGGTGAGAGAGAAGACAACTTTAATTACTTTTGTTTTTGCTCCATTATGTCTTTTGAGACCTGACGTTTTAGGTTTATTTAATACACTAGTTCAAAGCGACTGAGCCAAAGAAAAGACCTCAGGGTCTGTGTTGACAGTCACCAGAAAAATTAAAAGGCATGCATTTACAAATTGTCAAATACATAGTGGTAGATCCATGTAAGGGTAGAACCCTGTTTCTTCAAAACATAGGAACAAAGAGTTCATATTTAATAAAAAATAATAATAAATCACTTTCATTTAAGGTCATGACTCCTTCAGGTTCAAATCCTCAGTTCTCTCGCAACACCCAACTTCTCCACTTCCTTCACTGGCATCAGACACAAGACACTGTTGCTTACCTAAAAAGCCAAAGTGTACAAATACTCTAACCTCAAAACACTTATCAGACCCCGCATTGTCCAGCAGTGCTCAGCTGGTCCATCCATCTTTCAGGAATCAAGACTCTTGACTCTTTTCGGTTCTGGCACCTACAGTAGGTGGGGAAATAAACTTCCTCTAGATGTCCGGACAGCTGAGTCACTGGCATTCTTTAAACAGTGTCTAAAGACCTTCTTAGTCATTTCAGTCAACATGCAAGTGCAACATTACCGTCTACTCTATGCTTTATAATAGGACTTCCAATTTCTTTTATTTCAGTCATCCGGAGAATATCAATCTCCCACTCTTTCTTTCTGCATGGAGTTTGCATGTTCTCCCAGTGGGTTTCTTTCAGGTACTCCGGTCACCCCGCCCTAGTCCTAAGACTTGCAGACTAGACTAATTGGAGTTCCCAAATTGCCTGTAGTGTGTGAATGATGACCAGAGGTCCTACCATGGTTGTAAAAAGGGGAATAAATACAGTGGTTGTCATTGGCCTCCATGGTTCCTAGTTGGATTACAGAAGTTTTCTAAATAGATGGATGGATGGTATTGTGGTATTTTATATGATTATATTATTGCTGTAGAAATACATTATTGGGAAAAGTTTGTCAGCTTTTTATCCCTCTCAGTTGTCCACTTATAACACTGGACTCGGACATTTGGTTTGTGTTGCCATGCTACAAATAGTAAAATAGTAGTTTCAATTGCAAGCTGATGAGATTAGAGAGGAGAAGTAAAGAGATATTTCTTCCCACAGGTTACTTAATGTAGTTACTGAATGTGTGTTTTTTAAATGTGTTCCACTGTTCATAGCCTAGGGGGAATATGTTTATCTTGCGCATAGGCTGAGTGTTTACTGAATCCTTTGTGGCGGTTGTGATTCATTTACCTGTGTGATGTGTTTTAGAAATGCATCTCAGTCTAACCCTTAGTTCCTCACTGGAGTTAGAATTCTGTCCACCTCCACTCTATAACACAAGCCTGAGGGAAGAAGAAAGATGTTTGAAAAGCTGAAATGATGCTCTGTCTTAGAAAGGGCATGGATAATAAGATGCTCTTTTTCATGAATTTCTGAAGTCATGTTTTGGAGAGAAGCTAAGCACTGCCACTGAATACTGCAAAGCAAATCACAATCCATCTATCGAATGCAGGAAATGCGAAAGTGCTACGAATCACCGTAAAATGTTCTAACAAGTGAAAGTGATTTCATTGGATTTCATATAAGTTACATCATGAGAAACACTGGTTACTACCACTTCTTACCTTGAACCTAAATGTTCAAACCGGATCTCATGAGAAATTTAAATATGCTGAAATAAAATTCTTTTGATTTTATTTCAATTAAGTCATAAAAAATGCATGATCTTTTTATAGTACTTCAGAAAATGTGCGAGTCTGAGATCAAGCTGAAATGTTGAAACTATCTGTACAAATGTTAATCTTCTTCCTCACTGTATGTCATTGAAGGAACAAATAAAGTATAAACTACAGTGGTACTTCTGCACATTTAATCAGTTCCGGAGACGAGCTCTTAAGGTGAAATTTTTCCCATAGGACATAATGGAAATGCAGATAATCCATTTCAACCTCTCAAGAAATATTACAAATATTACACATTTCCAGCACTAATAATAATTAAAAAATTAATAATTAAAAATATATAAAATAAATAGACATTAAACCTCACTTAACCTTAATTTATAATTCCTCTTGGCACCGGCTGCTTAAAAAACTCAACTGAAAGTCGCTCCCATTTCTTCTTGCTACCATACTTTCTAATTTGGTTTTGACTTGGTTTACGAGTACCGAGTATCATATATCACGCATGCACTTCTTGTTTTGACGCCGAGCGTTACACGATCACATCTGGACCAATGGATTTTCTCCCACTTGCGCTGCGGAATTGTGGGTAATCGTCTCCCCTTCTGGGTCTTAGTGCGCGTCTCTTACTGGTATAATCAACATCCGTGCACGTGTGTCCTGTTTACTATAACACTGTGACCACGTGTGTGCGCGTAAAACATATTTTATTTTGTGGTTGTATTCGTGTGTGTACAGCGCGCATGTACAGTTTATTATAACACATTCGCTTTGGTTTACGAGTGTTTTGGAATACGAGTCCGCTTCCGGAACGAATTATGCTCGTAATCCAAGGTTCCACTGTATACAGTATCAGCTATAACATTAACAGCACATATCATTGACATATTGATTGTCAATTATATACCAGTAAACTGTGGTAACAGTGTAATGGGCACCTCAGGCCCATTGCCTGAGGGGACCAAAGAAAACCAATTCAGCGCAAATCACCGAAAAAAGTAAATATTGGCCACAATAGAAAGGTACACACAAGGGTGCAACACAGCTTGTTGTGTATGGGGTTAACCAAGGAAGGAGCCCAAGGCCACCAACCCAGCTTCAAAATTTCTCAGATCCCAATCCGATTGAGTATTGGATGGGTCTGAAACAAGTGCGATCCACAGAGGCCCCATTCAGTAACCCAAAGGATTTGTTGCTAATATCAGTGCCAGACACCACAGCACACCCCAGACCTATTGTGGAATCTGTCCATTATTTACAGTTGTATAAATTTGGCTACGAGCTTGTATACCAGCTGACCAGCTGCTCAGGGTCAGGTGTAGCTCATCGGCTGTTAAAAAAAAAAGTAGCTCAGTGGTCACGGCATTGGAGTACGGTTTGGAAGGTCCGAGGTTCAAACCCCACCACCACCATGCTACAGCTGTTGGGCCCCTGAGCAAGGCTCTCAACTGCTCAGATGTATATTGAGATAAAAGTTTAAGTCGCTCTGGATGCCAAATACCTGAATGTATTAAAAATGTATGTGTTTTGGAAAACAGAACCATGACAATATTGCAGAGGGTCCAGAATGGTGCATCAGAAACATGTTTGGTTGACTGTCAGAAATTACTGTATGGAGTTTAAAACACACTTTTTAATGTTTCTTAGGAAATATTTTAGGTATCATTATTAATATATATATATATTTAAATCTGTTTTTTGCCATGTCCACTCCCGGTTTACATGAACTTTCATGGAATTCCAGTCTTGGTACATCTTGGTAACTGTATTCGCTAGTCAGGAGACCATGACCATGATAGTGTGTGTGTGGGTTAGAAAGACTGGAGTATTGGTTATGGAGTCTTTCTATGTCAAAGATGAATAATAAAGGTGAAAAGGTACACTTGAATGTACCACTAACGTGACAAGAAAAGGTACAGTTTGGTTCCCCAAGAGTGTAAATGAACTAACCAAGAATGCTGTTTCCTTAAAATACCTTTAATAAATATAGTCCAAGTACATACTTGAGCTTATTATTCTGATAGACAGCCACGTTGATGTTTTGGCTTCAATCAAGGATAGAATATCAGACCACTTTAAGATTTTGCCTTAGTCAGTGCCACATTATGCAACTAAATAACAGGCGTTTCACCTTAAGGTTACTGAAGGAAGGGTGAAAGGTACAACAGCAGTAATCAGAATGCATTGATTTTATTGATTTGCCTCCTGAAAAAAAAAAAAAAGGGTAGAGTTTTGATTTTGGTAGCTTGATGTCTCTCAAAGAAGCAGAGAGAGGAATGTCTTGAGGGCAAACAGTGGTTATTGGGTCATGTCATGGCTCAGCTGCTCTAAAGCTGCAGATGCAGGGAGAATATACACAAAACACCACAATATTAGCATCCCCCTTCCCTTTCCCTGCCCACACTCACACGTACACACATACTGATGTAACACTCCTGCTGCCACACTCCTACAGTATGTGGCCTTGATGCATGGGTTGCTTTGAAACACAGTTTGAAGGTTGTTTTATATATATATATATATATTTATTTCTTGCATTTTTCATGTTAATGTTTCTGCTGAGAGCAATTTACGTGTTAGGCCAAGATGCCAGAAAGCAGAAAATATATTTTGACTTGATTTGCCATGTAAAAGCAAACCGGACCAGTATTTTAATACTGTACACAACAGAACCTGCTAATAATACATGTGCACTATTTGAGCAACCCAAAAGCAGGACATGCTACTTTTAAAATGAGGGCAGGCCAGTTTTTTTGTTTTTTGCAGGTGAACGTAAAACCTTACAAGGTTTTTATGATAGCAGAAAGTCATATTCCCAAATACTAAAACAAATGTAAACCATTGATCGATCTTTTTTATCCTACAAGCACACATTAATGACAATGGATATTTTCTAGAGACTAAAGCAATCAATAAGTCTAGTCTTACAAAATGTCTGCATGCATCATGTTAAATGAATAGAACTTTCATTTAAGTGCTGGTGTAAATTCCTGCGAGGTCTCCACAGATGTCCACAGAGGGTGTCTGTAAATTACAAATTATTTAATTTCTCCTGAAACTATATGCAGTGAAAAAATAAGATGTTATATCAATTGCTAACTCACTGATATGAATCTGTCGCATCCAATTACTCCAAATAAAAAGGTTATTGGTAAGTATTACCAAGTGTTCTACCTTGTTAGCATTTAACAGTAATCAGCTGTAATCTGTTTGTGTGGTGGCTTTATTAAGTAATACATATTCGTGATTAAATCAGAGCCATTCGAAAATGAGAGAAAAGACCTCTAGATAACCTTCTCTAAGTGGTGGCAATGAAGGAGGGGCTTGAATGGTACAAGTATATTTAATATGCACATATTTTTCCAAACGCAAGAGCATTCAAGGGTAGGGGTAATAGGCTTATGCATAAACGTGAAGAGCGGTGTGGTACTTTGAAAGAAACTGAAAGGGGAAAAAAACACATAAAAGGAAGCAAAAGCATGATTAATAATTTAGCAGCAGCTTTGTTTGCATCCCAAATGGAGTATGCATTTTTATACAAAAATGACAAAATGCAAAAAATATCACCAAACTTGAATCATTAAATGGTCACACAGTGACATCAAGAAGAGTAATAGAATTCTAATAATCTTATCTGCTAATAGTGTTATACAGTACCATGTTATACTGGTTGCACCAAGTGGAAATGTTCAGGGTGATCATTTCATCATTATCATCATCATTATCCAGTGGTGCAGCTTCACAACTCGAGATTCTCTGGTTTAAGCCTGAGATAAGTTACTGAATGTGTGGAGTTTTGCAGGTTTAAGTGGGTTTCCTCTGTCTTCTTTGGTTTGTCTTCTACCTGCAAAGAGTTAGAGGTGAGATGATTTCCTACTCTAAATTGCCCTGTAGGTAAACGAGTATGTGAAGGACTGGTGTCCCATTTAGGGTCTCGTGCCCAGGGCGGTTTATCTTTGCCGGTCCACATACTGGCATATTTTGGAAGTTGAGAAGAAGCCAGAGAACCTGTAGGAAACTCACAGTGACATTGGGAAAACATGGGAAACTGCGGACAGACAGTAAGTTGAGCCCAATATTAAACCTGTTAACCTGTATGTGGCAACAATGCTACCCACTGCGCTACCATGCTGTCCAGAATCAGTCTGCATCATTATGTGCTTTTAAGAAAGCAAAATTTGTCACTTGAGGTCAAATTGTAATTGCACTAATCGTACTTTTGACCCAAGAACCGGCTTTTTATGTCCTTAAATTTGGTCAAGTTTTTACCCGGCTATCTCTCCCTATCACATGAGATATGCTTCCTTTTAAGATACGTGAAACCACCATCCACAATTTTTGAAGTGCTTCTCAGCTCTGCATTGCACACTTGGAAGGAAAGAGCTCTATCACCCCCTCTGCATCCATGAGCTCACGGACACCCATGATTACCTAGCTTCTATGTGACTGTAAAGGACAGAGAACATATGCTATTCTCCCCAATCAAGGTCCCTGTTAAATCTTTTTATTAAACTTTGTGGAATCCAAAGCGGTTTAGGGCGGTCTATTGAGAAATTAAATAGGTTGTAGAACAAACAACATACTCCTTCAGAAAACTGATATAAATACTAATTATTAAACCAATTTCAAGGCAATTTCTTTAAGCACTTAAAAGACAGTCTGCTGTCAAAGTCCCGGTTTGCTTCTCGATGACAATCCCACAGATGTTTTCTGATGAAACAACAGCTTTCCAAACTGTCTCCAGTGCTGCATTTTGAAGAACAGCCTTTTCCTCTTCTTCCAGCTCAAGTGACAGCACTGGGCACTTTGAGACAAGACAAGATGCTTTTACAGTTTTTCAATGATGCATATTTGCAGTCGGTTCCTTTGCTTTCTGCAACAGTGTGTTCGAGTATGTACACTTTAAATCACAGGCAACCATCGTAAGTCATAAAATGACTGGAGTCTTTGGTCTTATTGAAGATGCTATCGGTACGATCACATGGAGAGAAAAACAATCCCTAAACATTACAAGAAGAACCACAAGCACCTGTATACAGTACATCCTTATAAAGTTGTTTAGCTCACAACACACATAGATCTAGTAGTGCAAGCAGAGTGTTCTATCGAAACAAATGAAAGTGGCTCATTACTGACATTTAGTCATCAGTTAGGAAGAACATCTAGGGAAGAGGTTGTCAACTCGCCTTTATTTACACTTGAACGTTGGACAAAGAGTTATGTTGAAAACAAACTGCTTGGAGAGGAAGCATATGTGTAAAGGTTACTCATTTTACGAGTATCTGCCACTTCTTTTTTCGTTTTATTTTTTATTTTCCAAGTCCTATCCACAAAGCCTTCACACTTTCCTTCTGGTCTCAAGCAACCCAAGGCCAGACAAGCTGTGAACTTTCCCCATTCCATATTGTGGTTTACATCTTAATTCGAAGATTTTCTGGAGCGCACTCTGTTTTATCTCTGCTATGCCTCCACTAGAATGTTATTTGGCTCAGTCTAGTGCCTTCATTGTCCTTCGCAAGGTCAGAGCAGTCTCGTTGTGCATTTAACAGTCTGGTATTGTTTTCTGTAACCTTTTCTACTGCAAAAGGACCACTCCATTGTTTATGGTCAATCTGTTGAGAAGTGTTGTTGTCGCTGGGATATAAAGAAATAAAGCCTACAAAAGAGCTATAGTGCCAGGATATTAACACTAGAAGAGGGCAAACTACACAAATCTGTTACTTGGGTAATAAATCCCACGAATCGACATACCCTAGATAAAATATTAAGTAAACATAGAAGTCTTCCATTTAAAAATTCTCCTTGAGCAAATGTACTTCCTGTCAAATTCACTTCACGTGTATTGAGCTTGTATTAGCTCCCAGTAGCCTTTAAGTCATAGTAAAAGAGTCTCTCTCTCTCTCTCTCTCTCTGTCTCTCTCTCTCTCTCTCACACACACACACACACACACACACACACACACACACACACACACACACACACACACACA
>JAQQZT010000002.1:10697017-10711903 GCA_030068275.1 Clarias platycephalus
TAGATAGATAGATAGATAGATAGATAGATAGATAGATAGATAGATAGATAGATAGATAGATAGATAGATAGAGTAGAATCAAATATGTGGTTGTTCAGATATGCAATATATTACATATAGTTTATATAAAAGTAAACACACTTAAGTATGATTTCATTATTTGTATTAAAATAGATTTAAACAAGTTTCTAAGTACTAGATTAAATTATGTAGAGTGAAAATTATATATTAAACAATGACATTTAAATCTACACTGGAATGAACTATATCTACAGTATAATATTAAATGAGCACAACTGGAACATGTGGGTATAATTAAGCAATAGCACACGAGAGAGAGAGCTGTACTGTTGGATCCCGAAGGCACCACAGCTGTGCTATATCTAGCAATACAGCACAACCTTGAGTGTGATATCGTTTTTATATAACAGTTTTGCAAATGTCATTTATTATCAACAGATTATGATTAGTTTCTTTATGTAAGCAGTTATTTTGCTCCTTTAACAATATCCTTCTGTGCCTGGCAGAACTACTGTATGTTACCGTGACTGACAGTTAGCGACAGATGTAGGGTGATATGTAGGGTGTATCAGGGGTAAGAGGACAATTCATCCTCGCGTTAGGAGCTATTTAGACACAGACATAAAATATAAAAAAAACAGATAGTTCAGATGGCATTCTGACAACTTTGAAGATTTAGAATTGTTTTTTGTTTTTTTTAAGTTGGCAACATTATAATAGTTGTTTTCTTGCTGAAAGCATTTCTGTGATTGGTTTTGAATGTGCCTTTTTGGCAAGTAGTTGCTCTCTCCTCAGTATGGTGGACCATACAGACCTACAGTACCCATGCTGGCGACCGACAGTTAGTGTAAATAATGATTGTAGAACACCTGGGACATGGACGGATAAATATAGAAAATATAGTTATAACATCCGGTGCTGTTACTGTTCATTATCTCCAGTCATGCAATGCCTCTCATCCAATCAGATTGCTCTGGCAGAACTAACGGTTATATAATAGTGCAGAATGCTAATAACCTTCCTTTGATCTTCAAGTTGAGCAATAACACTGACGTCTGTTCTATTTAGGGATTTGAATGTACATGATGCTTTTTTTCTAGATAGATAGATAGATAGATAGATAGATACATAGATACATAGATACTCTAGATATTTACTGTATAAACCTTTTTTTTCCTAAGTCATCCTAATGATAAAACTAAAAGCTTAAAAACAGTAATGCTGGACGACATGACATTTCAGTTAGACATTATTAAATAAAAACAATAAAAACATTTAATATTAATATTTGTATGACATCATTTTTATTATTTTGACCTCTAGCACATATGTATCTCCACCCAGAGCCACTCCGTGTCATACAGTATAATGAGTTTAGTTCATCCCATTGTGCAAAAGGAAATCTATAATGAGTGACTGCTGACTTTACCCAGAATGTTCTCACAACATGACTTGGATGTCTTTCAAAGGGTCATATCCACTGTGTTGAACAGGGGATTGTCAGATTTGTTGCTGACATTTGCAGTATATGGTTTGAAGCATTTTACATCTTTACAAATGCCATAGTCTTGCCAACTGCTCTCCTTCTACAGAAGTACTTATGACTTTTGCTCAGACATTGTTTCAGTGCTGCAAATTTATGTACGTATTCACAAAGGTGTTCAAGTCAAACCAAGACTGCTTCTTCTTCTTCCTTTTTTTTAAGCACTACTTCAATGAACTTATACCAGCATTTTCATTAGAACTACCATCAAGATAGAACATTTTCTTAGGATGCTGGAGCCATGATCGGACTGCCTGTGAGTAGGCAGTATGAGGTTGTGCATTTTTTCTGCAAAAAAACAAAATGTATTTGCTGCTCCAGTCTATTCTTACCTGAGAGCGCGTTCATGAGAATGACTTCAGTGGACTCCGGTGTATCGTCATTCAAAGATGGACAGTCTCCTTTAAAATGTTTTTTTTTAAATATTTACATTTTTTTTTACTGCAGCTGATGGTCTCATCACCATACTGTGCTATGAAGTCTTTAAAGTCTGTAAAGGTCAGTGGGTTGTATGCCTACACATATATGTATATATGTACGATGGAATACCAGAGCGACTGGAAACTGAGACACATGAAGAAGGAGGGCAAGAAAGGAAAGAGATAAGAAACAGAAAAAAGCCAGGTAATCAGCCCTGACATTTCCAGCTGCGCACTCTCTTTGTGGCAGGCCATGTATGATTGTGCAGGCGAGAGATGCTTGCAGTGTATGGACCTGTGATTTCGTTCCTTGACGTTGAAAGTCTGGCTGTGGGACATGGCTACATCTGATGTCTTATCATTTCCACATCATTTGGTTATGTCTTTATTGTAGCTGGTATATAAGAGGAGGGAAATGCATCTCAAAGGGAAATGAAAGTAACAATTCCACTAATTGTTCTTGCTTCTGAAGGACACCTAGATGTGTATTTGTGAAATCAGTTTTAATCGTATTTATAAAATAGAGAGATTATCTTGATAGCATGATATATGCATGGTTGTCACACCATAAAAAGTGTCCATGTTTAGTCATCAGGAGGTCACATAAACCTAACAAATGCAGGCTAAGCTTGTGCAAGGAACTTACATAAACCCCTGGAAGCATCATTTTTCTGAAGGTGCCTTTAAACATTTTCCATGTTTTATTCTTTCCATAAAATACCAAGGCAATACTTGATACCATTTTGATTTTGGTCCAAGACTTCCTGAAGTGTTGAATAATGAATAATCATTTCCTACAGCATTTGTCTTATTTTACCGTATATCATATTTTTCCAAGCATTTAGAATTCCAGAAAATTACTGATAGGCCGAAATTGGACAGGGCCCAGAAAAAAGAGAGAGAGAGAGAGAGAGAGAGAGAGACTATGGTAATAATTAAATTACCCTGCCCTTAATGTCTCCATAGATAGTCCAATCCAAAAGACTTTTATATAAATTCCCCTAAATTGTGCTTCATTTATCACTCTTTTAGGAAAGTTGTGTGTAATTGTAGCAAGCCAGTCAAAAATTCTTTAAAAAAAAAATCTGTCAAATTTACAAAAGAAAAAAGAAACTCTTTATACTTGCATGCGTGTTCTGAATGCCAATCATCTGTAAATTACCAGTCGCATGCACCGCACAGCTGATTAGCATTTGGTGACACCCACAAAACTGCCATAAAAGTCTAATAAAAGTCATTTTGAGTCATGTCTATACTTATTTTTATGCTAAAAGACCAAAATCGGAAGCCAGATTACAGAGTAGATGAATAAGAATTAAATGCACTGACGTGTTTTTTGCACTTAGATGATTATGGACACCGATCACATCACACAGCATAACGACTATATTTTAATTGTTTTATTTTCTAGCAAAGTATGTCGTTAACTCTAAACCTGAGATACTTCATGCCCTCCCCGATGCCATGTTATAAAAGCAGAAAGCAAATGTGGAATGAGTCACAGGAAGCAAATGGTCTATAGGGAGTATATGACCTATCCTTCTTTTATACAGCAGCATCCTTAGTTGTATGACTGGCTCTGTAGGTTTCAGTTAACGTATCAATTCATGTTTATCTCATATGGTTTTTCATATTTCAGGTTAAAAGTGTATGTAACATAAATTTACATAAGTTTTTGAAACTTGATATCCTTATCCAAATATACTGTATACATGAAGTAACTCTTTGCAAGTTGTATTATATAATGATTGATATTTATTAGGTTTATGAGGTTTAAAAAATAATATAATAAGCAAGCGTTCAATCTTCTGTCAGCTGACAGATGGCTAAGTGCAGACAGACTGGCCTCCTACATTTATATGGTGCCATTTCTTTTGGTATAACTGAATAATTGGTTTTATTTGACTTTGGGTTTGTGTTGCGTCCCTACCTTTATTTATTATTCATTATTTAATGCACGACTGGTTTTTACAAAATTTTCTCAGTGGTATTTTGGGGTTCCTGACCAAGTGAACAAGAGTGAGAATGTCTTTGATCATTTAAACATCTGCTAAATACTGTATAGGTAATAAAATAAGCAGTTTAAATTTGACAATACTGTAAATACCAAATTACTTGTGTAAATGCCTGTACAAATGCTTTATGTATACATCAGTTAATATCCAGCTTGATAACTGAGGCCCATTGTCATTAAAACCTGAAAGAGACATTGGCTGAAAGGACATGTGTCATGCATTTTAATCTGTAAAATGACCCTCGGATTTAACACTATGACTAACCGTGAAACCATGACACGATGACACTGAATAAACTGACGTTACTAAAATGTGACTTATTATGTCTCCTGAAAAACAATGAGCCAAAGGCTTGGACTTTGTAACGAGCCTCTAGCCATTTTTCTCAACTGACATTTCTATCAATCTCCTCCTAATTACACAGACGAAACACAGGAAGTGCAAAGAGATTGTTTGACTTGGCCTCTCTCAATAGAAACAGTAAACACCCATGTCTAGTCAGTGTCCAGACTGATAATCAAGCAGAATCCCACATCCAATCTGAACTGGGAGGCATTTGGAAAAAAAAAGGAGAAATGAACCCTCAAGAGCATTTAAGCTTAAGGAAGTGTCCAGATGGTCAGTGGGAAAGGCCAGCTAGTACAAAAATGGGCTTTCAATCAGAACAGCATGGCACCAGGCGAGCAGAGACATATTTATCGAAGAAGCATGCACTTGTTCAAAGGCTAGTCTAATAAGTCCAGAACAGCTGAACGGAAGGAGTCAGTCGACAATCCTCCTCTTGGGAAAGAGGCTATGCCAGTGCTGGCCCCAATTATGAGTAAACTGAGGTAAAAGCACTGAGGCATTGTCAGAAACGCCTCGAGGAGTGAGCTGCTGCACACACACACACACACACACACACACACACACACACACACACACACACACACACACACACACACACATGCATACCCAGTGCTCTCAGCTTGTCAGTAATGTAGAACTGTTAGCACACACAAAGCCAAGTGATATATCAGCATGTATGTGTACACCTCACACTAGGGATGCAGCAGTCTGTCAGAGGCAAAGCTTCAAAGGTGGAAGTAACAGTGTGGTGGTCCTGAGCAAGTCATCACCAACTCAGCAGCGCTGCCACTATGGCCTCAAAACCGTAGATTCACCGTAGAGTGACATAAGCTAACTAAGGGTGCAAGATTGAGGTCAGTTTGGGTGCCTGGCTCGCGGCTTTTCTTTTCGTTCTCTCTTCTCCGCAATTCAACTAAACGTTCATCTTCCTGACTCTCTATGAACTTTGTGCCAGCTTGTGTCAGGTCTTTTAAAGTTGCCACTGTTTTTTTTTTTTTTTTTTTAATAGGTTGGGAAGTATGGATGAATACATTTATGAAGTTTAAAACAAATTGCTAAACTCCTTTGGGGTAAATAACTCCAATGAACCGAAGTAGTCAACAAACCATTAACAACTGGAGGGTCAAATTGAATACGGTTTCACAGAGATGTGCATAATTGCATTCATTGGCTTCAAGTGTCTGGGGAGGATTAGAAACCGTAGATCAGGCAATCATATGAATTTTACTATGGGGCAAAAGCCTCCCGATGAGCTTTTCCTGCCACAATTAGTTCCTCCCTCATATCCGTGTAATAAGTGAACTTTGCTGTACAGAATCAGATGAATTCATAGTATTTGTAGACCATATTCCAATTCATTCCTAACCTCTTTTATTGTTGCTCTGTCAACGTTTTTTGAAAAGGATTTTGTCCTTGTTTTTATGGCTATCTAACAGTGTGTGTCGTGTTCTCTCTTCCTCTCATCTTGCCCTGATTCCAGTCTGCTCTCAGTTCTCCAGAGGAGTCTACGCCATCTTTGGATTCTACGACAAGAAGTCCATGAACACGCTGACCTCCTTCTGTGGTGCCCTCCACACTTCTTTCATCACGCCCAGTTATCCAATCGACTCCGACGTCCAGTTTGTCATCCAGATGCGCCCGCCCCTAAAGGGGGCCGTCCTTAGTCTCCTGACCTATTATAGGTGGGAGAAGTTTGTGTACCTCTACGATACAGATAGAGGTAAGTGCTAGAGCATAGTTTCTTTTTTTGTCTCTCACAAAGAGTACTATTGTGGAACAAGCTAGAACTACAAATTTATTTTGACCAATTATGTATTCTGTAATACCAGCAACTAACATTTCTGGCCAACCCCTCGATGCTCGCTTATGGTTATGTTAGTTATAATCCATTATGTTTTGCCGTAAAGTTGCAAGTCCCAAAGTGTGGGTTCCACCTGAGCCACAAATCTGAAGTTTAGGACAGAGGGAACTTACAGTGACTGTTGGAAAGCAATACCCAGTGACATGCGCTGACATGCACACCTGAAAACCAGTGATTTTTATTTTTTCAACAATAACCTCCTCCACATACTGTATAGCTGCTCTTTACACCATAATAAGGAGGAATTTTACTTTTACTTGTTTTGACCCTATGTGGGTCCAGTTTTTCCCCCCAGGATTTCTTGCATGAGCAGTGCTTTTGAACTTGTGCCACAGCATCTCAAATTCTGACTTGCTCATTAGATATGTTCCTCTTTTTAAACCAGTTCATTGTGTCTTGTTGCATCACCCAACTTTCATTCTTCTTCAGATAAAAACATTGTTAGTCTCCCTTGACATTATCCTGTAAATGTCTTTAAAGCAGTTACATCATTTCCTTTCAATTAATGATTGAGTTGTCCAGGCAGCAACGCAGCACAAACCATCTACAATGCGTTATGTTTGGCACATGGCTTAAAAGAAAATGTAATTTTTAAGAACAGCAGACTCTGTCAGTATCTAGACTTTGTGCGCCTTTTTATAGCACGGTGCCTGACTCCAATTAGCCTTCCTACAAATTGTGAGCCCATACTTTTTAGACATAGACTCCCAATGTATGAATAGTGTTATTACTGCAAAGATAAAGTGCTGTTTGTGTGTCATCGGTTCAGACAAAATGTGTTTGAGTATGAGTAATTCTGAATTATATGCAATTCTAAAGAGCTCTCAAACTTTTTCTTGCAAGTTAGTGTGCTGTATGTGGGATGAATAAGGAGGCGAGGAAAGGCTAGATAAGGTCTGGGAAGAGGAAGAAATTCTGGCAAAACAACATAATAAGTACATACATTCATATAAACTCGTCTCTGGGAAAACGTCATCGCTGCTACTGGATATGCCAAATACGTATGTTGCCGCGCATTTATTCATTCATGTTCGGTAACTGCTTTGTCCAGGTCAGGGTTGATGAAGACACAGGCGTTGTATCATTGAGCAAATGGGAATTGTCATTGTATTCCATTAACGCATGAACATATTTAGGACTATTAAACTTTAGTTGATCATAGGTAATGTATTGATTTTAAAAGGCCTGTGCCTGAAATACTGAATACTGAATGAATGAATTTGGCACTTACCTTCCATCTTAGCTAGCACAACACGCTATAACAAGAAAATGAAATAATGTAGTGTACTGTAGCTAGCACACTTACAGAGTAGTGATCTTACTACCTCTCTCACCACATGTCCATGGATATTCTTTATGTCCGAAAGAAGGTGGAGACCTGACTAAGCGCACCACTCCAAATTCAGTGTCCTTACTGCCTTTATAACTCTTCTGGGAAATCATTTTGCTAGGTTTTCGAGATTTTTCTTTCCACACAAGCATTAGTGAGTTCAGAGGCAGAAGGAACTGAGGGCAAGCAGGCATAAGAGGAAGAAAGAAAAAACGGAATGGTCAATATAGTTTAAGGTGGTTATTTGTAGCCAAATTTCCTTTGAATTCCAACTCAATAAAAATTCTTATTGCAGCTTAACTGCACAAACGCCCCTAATAGCCCTACTACTCTACAACTTCTGTTCCACTCCTATCTTAACTCTATTCGACAGCTATCGGCTATTATATGGCCCCGCCGCCCCGAACATCATGACTGGACGTCAAGTCTACGTGCCTCAGTGGCTGTAAACAGGCTCAAAACCATTTTATGGGTGGGTTTGGGTTGGGTTAGGGCTCAAACGGTTAGGTCAGTGATATACATACAGTATATATTTTAATAGGCATTTCACTGTATGTCATACTATGTATGGTATTAGAAATAAACCATTAAAAAAATGGGATAGATGGCTCAATGCCTCAATCCCAAATGGTGATACAAATGTAAAACACAGGCTTAATTAAACACAAAAGGCTGTCCCTTCCAATAACTTTCTTGCTGTTTGTTTAATTCAAATTGGTCACAAATGATTACTGTTAAGGTGAGGGTTCCGGTTAGGGTTATTATATACATATAGGTATAAATCGCCACATGGGCTATTCCACTCTGTGTGCAAATAGCATTGTTGCCTATGGACACCTGGGTGCAAATAGCATCTGCCTAAATAAATATGATTTCTGACCAACAATACCATGCTGCAGATTTAAAAAAATCCATCACACAATAATTTAACTTTCCCATGCAATGGAAACTGTATACAAATAACCGAATACTGTACAACAGTACACAAACCTTCTATACACATTGGACCCTGTGACTGCTCACATTTTCCGTAAAAAAAAAAAATGGAAGGAGAATTTTCTGTGATCCTCCAACAGCTGTCGAACTCCTTATCCTGAGAGCACTACATTTCTCAGGACGCCATCAGCAAAATGTCAGAGCAAGCAACTGATTCAACTCAGGTTTGCATTATATTAATAATGAAAAAGCATATTTCTGTTCAGATCTGGATCAGCAATAAAATACTTATTTCAAAGAAGACATCTTCTACTGTTGCAAAATGTATTTCCATTTATGAATATTAAAACACTATTTTATCAAAACTTTAAATGAATGAATGAATGAATGAATAAAAAAAATCCTCAATTTTTTTCCTATTCATGCTGGCCAAATTTTGTAACCCGACACATCAAGTAATGAATATTAATGACCATTGTGCCTCTGCTTATGAATATTCAAGACTAGTAGGCAGTTTCTGTTAAAATGGCAAAGAAGCTGTCCTCTACAACAATTTATTACAAATAAAAATCCCTTCCAAAAAAACAATGAAAAAGATAACTAAAATATTTTGGAAGATTGTATTTGTTAAACAAGATAATGGCAAATAAACATGTTATGACATTATTGCTTTTATCCAAAAGACCTCTGGCCTATATTATATTGATTTTAGTTTAAATAAAATCATCCAGGGAATATTAACATGAAAAATGCAAGATACGGTACTCGAGGATGTGCATGTGGATTATGTAGAAGGAAGCATATCACTTACACCTTCGCTTAGCATTCAGGGGGACAAAACTCTCGTGTCCTGTGTGCCTTCTGTCTGGAGGCACCTGCCAGTAGGGCATGATGTTTGTTTCCCTCATCACTCAGAGGTCTTGAACTCTTCCTAGCCCTTGGGAGACCCAGCCAGCAATTCTTCCGTCTCTCTGGACAGCAGAGTGAGCAGTACAGACAACTCAGTCTTCATAACATCTGCGCTGTCTTTCTGTGTCAACACTGCAGTCTGTGTAGTAGCTCAACCATGGCATGCTGTTTAACCAATCCTTCGCCCATGAAGGAAAACACCATCATTCTTTCTTCAAATTAAGCAATTCATTAAACTCGAGTGCTTTGGGTTGAAAAACACAGCTTTTGTGTCACTGTTCTCCATTAAAGAGAGTGAGTTTAACTCGAAGAAGCACATGTGGCAGGTCCCATAACCATTTGGAACACACTAGAACAACCGTGGGAAGCTGTTCACATTAGCATTAAGCACGTTGGCACACTGTTACCGTTTGGCTCAAATGTGGCTGAGGATTATATAACAATTTTTAAATCATTAAAAAAAAACACAAAAAAAAAAACAAGCTTACTACAAGTGATTTTATGATTGCTGTTTAACACTAAGGATGTGTCAGTGGTCCATTCCTTACTCTCACTCACTCACTTACTGTCTATACCGCTTGATACTGTCATGCGGGGCCTGGAGCCTATCCCAGGAGACTTAGGGCACGAGGCGGGGTACACCCTGGACAGGGTGCCAATCCAACACAGGGCACACACACAAAAACACACTCAGCCACTCTATGGGCAATTTGGGAACGCCTATTAGCATAACCTGCATGTCTTTGGACTATGGGAGGAAACCAAAGTACCCGGAGGAAACACACCAAGCAGAGAGAGAACATCCATGCAAACTCCATGCACACAGAAATCAACCCTGAACCAGGCGAATCACTAAGCAACCATGCCGCATCATTCCTTACTCTCATAACCATTTACCATTCCTTTGAGATTTATTGTGGTTCCTGAATAATTCATAACAGTTACTCAGTACCACAGATAGAACACAAACGTCAGCATGAAATGTACAATTTATGTCTCACCAATGTAAAATGCAGCTCGTTTGAAACATGGCTTGATGCCACCACAGCATCTTCTCTCCTGCTTTTAGCTATTGACTATAAAGGAGCACGAGATCCCTTCGCACCTAAAAGGCATCACTCACTTCTGGTGATTTCAGGGCACTTGAACATTTACTACTCTTCTCCAAGAGCTGTGTAACTGATGTGACCACCTTGGCGTGTCGTTTAAGATGTGTCATGTCTGGTTTGACATTACCTCGCCATGGGTTTGTGGGTTAAGATTAGGTTTAGTCCCAATGGCAAATGCGCCACTGCTGCTGTGAAATATCTGTCAGGACGGGTGAGGAAGAGGACAGATGACTCACGCAGCTTTAACTGCAAAACTTGAGAAGAGCTTCGAGCATCACTTTGATATGATTGCTGTGGTAGTAATGTTGGTGTGAATGTTTGTGCAACAACGTCACAGCTCAGTGTCCTCTTAGATGACATGTTTACATCATCTTATGATTAACAATATTTAAGGATTTTTTTAATGAGAATATAAGTCTTTAAATATATTTGTTGATGACATGGAAAATCATTTCTTATGTTGAATGTTTTCCAGTTCGGTTCTTTCAGAAATTCAATTGTCTAGATTGTGTTTTTTTTTTTTTTATGTTTAGTAGATCAACTATAGTCCAGAGTGTCAGGGGTCATCTAGACTCTTGTCACAATTTTACATTCAATTTATGTCAACACATTTGATGGCATTTATGAAAGGTAGTTGAACATAAAGTGTTCTCCAAAATCTACCTTTATAGTACCAGAGTAAGATAAGTCCTTTTATACTATAGATGTGAATTGCAATAGAAAGATTCTCATAAACACATTAGACTAATTATCTCAATGGGCATTTATTGGTACAGTACAGTATGCTTATACATAAGCATAGCCAAGTAGGGGTCTAAAATTGTTTATGCTCAAATAACCACTTTTAACATAAAAACCAATGTTAAACTGTATACAGTAATTGTGCATAATTTGTATAATCTAACAGTTATTTAATAAATACAGTGATCTCCTATGATCCTGTCAAAAGTGCAGTTTATAGAGAAGTATGTTAAACTGAGATCTCATTAAAAACAAGTGTGATGTACCGTAAATTGTCTTATTCCTAATTTGATTCATACCTCACATTTTTAATAAGTAACATAAAATATTTGTATTTGTTATAAGGAATGAACAGCATAAAAATGGTTACAGGGTTCAGAGTGGCTTTAAAGTCCTGAAATGGCTTCAGAGTTCAATTGAATTGAATTGAATTAAATTCAATTTGAGCTGTATAGTGCTTTTAACAATAGACACTGTCACAAAGCAGCTTTACAGAGTTTTGATTTGATTCCATATGATGACATTTATGCAGTAACTGATCTAGTGTGTATGGCTCCCTGGGCAAACCCCCATTCAAAAAAAATAATCATATTTGAAATCCCATTCAAAAAGTTTAACTTTTGCTCCAGTGTTTTATTCAGACATTTGGAACAGCACAAAAAAATATTCATAACATTTATAACTATATACTGTAAAAATGTAAAAAAAAAAAATAAAAAAAAAATTTATGTGACCTAAAAACACAGGTTAACAAACATAAGTGTTATACCAGCCTAGGGTTAGGGTTACGTAACCCTACTGTACTGTATATTATATTATATACAAAACGTTATACTCATAAAGTGTTGACATAGCTGCATACTGTACAGTACATTTATCCTTTGCCCAGTTCTCATTTAATTTCTTTTTTTTTCTAAACGGGGAACCTAAAGGCCTTTTCTTATTTCTTTTTTTTTTATTCGACAATCATCAGGATATTATCCACCCTCAATTAAGAGTCAAGAGGTCAAGACTTAACCATTTCACCTCAGGGTTGTGTAGATTGGTCATACAGTATATTATTCTTAACGATTTCGCACAAAATGGAAGAATGAAATATGTTTTCAAAACTACATTATATATTCACAGTATTATGAACGCACAATGGTTTATTCAGTAGCATTCCATAGTGTGAGTGATTTTACTAATTGTATCGCTGTACAAAGCTAGGTGTACAGTATAGTACGTTATTCCATTGATATACTGCACATAACTTTTTTCCATAAGACTTGTTTGATTAGTGAACAAAGGTATAAATGCTAATATCTCCTCTGTATTGTACCTTTAAAGACACTTAATTCTTCTGCATAATCTGCAGACCTTGACAATGCTGAATCACAGGATTTTCTAAAGGGGTTTAGGAACATTGCGAGCTCTGGTAGAAAAGAAAGGCCATTAATGTTGTGAAGACCCCATGTTTAGCTGGCTTAGAACTCCACTATGACCTCTCTTTCAGCTCACGAAGGTTCGTTGACATAATGTGTGGCTCATTAGATTAAACACAAAGGTAGGAGACTTTACCATCGCTGCGTGTAATTTCAAGCAGCATTGACTGGGTTTCATGTAGAGCCTTCACTCAAAGGTCACCTCTGTCAGCACCACCTTTTTTTTTTCAAAGTTTTTGAAAGAAACACATTTATTACCATATAATAGTATGCATGGAATTACATTTCAATTACGTACAGATATTGATAGGTACTATAGTGTGTTGAAATTAATGGTGATGAAAAGATTGTAGAGTGTGTAAGCAATGGCAATTGTAATGACAACTTTAGAAGATACTTAAAATGTATAAAAAATAAGACGATAGTTTATTATAGCAAGGAGTTAAAGGAAAATAATCCACCCCAGTGCTGTGATGTGCCCAAGGCTGGGATATGGCCATGGTTTTATCCCTCTTATACCACAGCACTTTGCCAATTGTGGCATGATGCTTTTCAACCATTTGTAATTACAATTTATTGTCATGGAACCTCCACCAGACAAGTTTGTTCCCGTTTTAACTTACATTACAGCAATTGGTAGACACCCTTATCCAGAGGGACATACATTGTTATCTCAGTATATATCTGAGCAGTTACTGTAAGGGCCATGCTGAAGGGCCCAACAGTGGCAATTTGATGGTGGTTTGAATCTGGAACCTTTTGATCACTCGTCCAATGCCTTAACTACTGACCTACTCCTGCCATAAATTAAAGCACCCATAATGACACCAAAGATCTCTTTCATAAATGTTAAATGAGAATAATCCCCCTAGAAATCTTTAACATATACTGTATGTTATTGTTGTCTTCGTTAAAAATCATCACATTTTCCTAACTAATACATTTGAACTAAGTGGAATGTGTGCCGTTAGAAAAGTCCCTGAGAATGAGCCATACAGTAACTAAAGAAATACTAATAAAGAGTGCATTAAATGAAACTGTGATTTATGTTTCACTTACTATCAAAACCATGCTGCTGCAGAAACTCCGTATCTTCTGAATTAAAAACAGCATTATTGTATAATTTTTGATACTCCCGTACGTCTTCTAAACAGCCGCGTGTTGGCATTTTTCCCCATAGCTAACCATGCACGGAAATTCCTATTTGATCCAGAGCTGTAGCCTTTGTTGAGAATTAAAAGCAGTTATTGATGCACTCAAGTTGACATCTTGTCACTCTGGAAAGTCAAATTGGCACCTGTTTCAAAGTGATGACTCTGTCATGGGACTGGGACCAACGTAACTGGATCAGGCCTCTGAAGGCTTACAGCAGTTTGAAGTCTATAAAATAGCACTATAACTTTAGATAAAAGAGAGTTTTTAAATGTCACTGTCTCACTGGCTTACATTAGCTTTGTGTCTCTGTGTACCTCTATGTAAAAAAAGGTTTTTTGGTGGAAGTACACTTTAAATAGCAGCTCATCGTACAACCTATAAATCTGCTAATTAGAGGAAATCATTTTTATGATACTTATCTTTTCCATAGACTTACAGTATATATATGGATAAAGATTTAAGGTAGGTAGTAGATGTGAAAGGACTAATCAATTTATAGATACTCTAAACATTGTCAAGCATCTGTACTGTAGGCCTGCTCATGTTGTCACTTACACTATAACAGTTGAAAACATTTGTTATACAACACACAGAATAATGGATCACGTCATGTTACAGAAATGTGAGAACACAAGTCCTCTGCCACAAGACTCGCTCTTCAGGGGCAAACTGCAAACTGGCAGACCATTAGAAAAGAATGACACTGAAGATTCCATCCATAAATCTCCTTGCATGTAAAGCAGTTTTTACTTTATATACGATTATGATTATATTTTCTATAGTTTGCATGGAGCATGACATTATAATCTGAGTAACTTTTGACCAAACTGACTCAAGGATTTGAATCAGTGATATAAGTCATTATACCAGAAAATCATCCCACTTGTAACCACGGTTACAGTTTTTTTTTTTTTGAGAGTAAGTTCGTGTGAATAATATCTTATAATATATAATATAATCATTTTATATCCCAGGATTTAGCAACTTTATTATATACAAAGCATGCTTGATAATTAAGCTACATGTGAGAAAACAACACAAATAAACAAATAATAATAATAATAATAATAATAAT
>JAQQZT010000002.1:10715609-10726647 GCA_030068275.1 Clarias platycephalus
TTTGATATGAAACAATTGTTTGAAATTCGTAGATTAGATTAGATTAGATTAGATTAGATTAGATTAGATTAGATTAGGCTGATGTGAGTGACAGAGCTTCTCAAATATTCATCGTATATTCGGTCTATTCAGTAGAGCATAGAACTCAAACTGTGAGCATTAAAACTGCAGGGAATAGTTTTATAACTGTATGAGATTTCTCAAGAAGATCCCACACACCACCTGCACTAATTTGGGCTCCTGTAACGTTCCATGCTAAATTACAGCACAGCAGACTTTACTGATGAAGCAGGTGTGCTGTTTACTGAAGCTCTATCAGATATCTTTGCACCGATGATATTTCCAGTAGAACTGTTTAATTTTGAAAAAACTTTAAATATTCTGATGATCCATTCAGTTGCAAAATAGTGAAGGGTGATGGAGAGAGACATCTGAAAACTTTGTGGCAGTTAAAAACAATCTCTTCACTCATCATCTATCCTGCTTTATCCTGTATACAGGCTCGCGGGGGGCCTGGAGCCTATCCCAGGAGACTTGGGGCACGAGGCAGGGTACACACCCTGGAGACGGTGCCAGATCCATCACAGGGCATGATCTCTTTTTGTTTGGATGTAACATACAGCACATTAGAGTTCTCGGTAAGCTTTGCAATGAGTTGGGCCATTGGAAAGTTTAAGTTATTATGATCAGGAGATGAAGCATTGTGGCAAATCTGTGAGCAATACAAATAAATGTGTATGAAAAAGCGTGGACACTAAGCAAACATTCAAACCTTTTTTTTATACATCATGAATGAAACCGGGAACGGTTACAAATTGGTAATTGAAACCATGAGATCAAAACGTTTGTGCATGCTATTAGATAGATTTTCACTAAAAAGACAAATATCACTCTTAGTATGCAACTGTTGGAACTGAAAAAAGAAGTCAATTTATAAATTCTACTTAAGGGGTTTAAATGACTCGCCGGTGCCAAAATCTGCTCATTGCAATGCTTACCAAGAGGGCTCCCTCTTTATACAATTACAATACCTGACCTTCTGTTATATCTTTTGATCTCACAGAATATTAAAAAATCTATTGACCACAGCAAAAAGAATCTCCAAGATGGACTAAAGCAAAACTCAGAGTTGGAGTATTTAAATTATTGCGGAAACAATCTCACTTATTTCAGAAGCTTCTAGGGATGTACCAAATAATAGATAAATAATTTGTATGGAATATATAAGGTGTTGTAAAGAGATACAAATCTTGTTAAAAATAAGAAGTGGCTATGGCTTTGGACTACTAATCAGGAGGTCCTGGGTTCAAACTCTTTTGCCACTGTTGGGTGCTTAAGAAAGACCCTTAATCCTCAACTGATCAAATGTAGAATGAGATAAAAATGGAAGTCACTCGGGCTAAGGGCATCTGCCAAATGCTATGAATGTAAATTTGTCGTTTTCAGGGTAGCGATCCTGCCGTAATTGACAGTCCTCTCACTCACTCACTGACTCATCGTCTATACCGCTTTAACTTGTATTCAGTGTCATGGGGGCCTGAAAAGCCTATCCTAGGAGACTTAGGGAACAAGGCGCGGCACACCCTGGACAGGGTGCCAATCCATCGTAAACCACGTGCTGTGGTTCTTGTTAACTGCATGGCCTGGTCAATAACATTTTATTTGTATGTATTTTATGGAACTAGATCCATTAAAATGTTCAAATGTTGAGAGATCTAGAGAGAGCTGATTGGGTGAGCTCTCTCAGATGGGAGGGATGAGAGGTACATTGTGCTCCCACATTAATCGCGGCAGGAGCGGATAGCGCTGTCCTCCGAGTGTGTTACACCGCTCCCAACGATGCGTGAGCGAGCAGTGCGAAAAAGATGCGGTCGGCTGGCGTCACGTGGTTCGGAGGAAACATATGATAGTCTTCGGCCCTCCTGGCAGTAGTAGTAATAGTAGCCTTAATGTGGGAGCCCCCTAGTGATGGGGAGGAATTGGACACGACTAAATTAGGGAGAAAATCAGGAAAAAATCTCCCCACAAAATTATGAAAAACAAAAAAAATGTTGGAATGTTACAAACATAAATAAGAGCTCCATGTGAAGGATAACAAACCTATAAATTACAATAATAAGCACATATAATATAAGGCTATAATATACTGGCGGATTTAGCAAACCATGTTAACAGAGCAAAGGATACGCCCACCTCTGGCTTAAATACAAGTACATATACGGATAGAGCTATGAATATTCGGAGCACTGAAGAAGTACAAATCCAGGCTGTGGCATTGTGTTACACCACGAGTACCTTCATTTGAAACCTGTCTGCCTTCATTTAAAAAATAACAATACTAACTTCACATGCCTCTTTTACCAAGAACCCGAGTAAACCTTTTTACAAAGTTTAAGGTTGCAGTTTAGAAAAGAATTGTGTCCTTTTATATTCCCTACCTCATCTTTCAACATAAATTGACAATTTATCTGGAATTGGAATGGCAGAGAAAGTCTGTTTCTTGTCCATTTCCCTTTCCACTCTGTCAATGGAGTTGATTAATTATCACGCCATCACTTTGGTTAGGTTCTTCCGCTTGGTTCTTATAAAGAGCTTTTAAGCCAGCACTTTCTTGCCCACTTGAAAAATTTGCCCGCTTGCTCAGGATGGATATGCATGATAAGAGACTGCATATTGGTACATTTGTGTTTTTATATGTCCATCACAGAGTGTTTGTAAGAGCGAATTCCAGTCAGGGTTGAGGGCTCATACAGGAAATTTCCATTTGACAGACATTAAAGGAAGCTGGCATCGTGGTTCAACAGCTAACGCAGCATGAAGACGACAGCGGTGAGAGGAAGTCGTAGGAGTGTTTAAAATTAAGCCTTATTTTAATCAGAACTAGAACAGCCTCATGGTCAGCGAGTAAGCTATCATGGGAAAACTAGATTTAGACATTAGATGCTCTCCAAAAACAGGCCATTTTGGTTTAATATCCTTAGGGTCCCATGTCTGTACAGCAGGAGCACAAAACCTGACCTGTTATGACTGTAATATGCCTTAAAGCTGCGACTAATCAGACCGCGTACTGAATGTGCCCCGCATGAGAGATATATTGTGACTTAAAACGCGATCCGATGTACAGTAAAGTGGTAGAAATAACCAGAGAACCGACATAAAACCCAGAACTAATAGGAAATGCACGTTCAGTAATGACAAGATAAATTTGTTCTTATTAAATAAAGACTATTATGACAGAATAAGTAAACGTTATGGAGAGCATTAATATGCCAGGTATGCAAACAGATTCCAAATGGGTTTTATTATAAATGTAAAAAAACAAAAAACAAAAAAAAACTGCTGTATGCGTAATAACCAACTTTATTGAATATAAAATAATAATTAAACTGTATTTTAATTTTCTTGCAGTCAGCACTGGTTCCTATGGCTAAGATTTCTGTGTATTTGTTTTAATGCAAGGGAATGTGCTATGAGCAACGTTTCAATTGTTGTATGGCCAAACTTCCCAACTAATTACATCACCAAGGTGGTAAACTAGTCTTGTATTAATACATCTATGGCAGCACAGCATAGTTGCGTTGCATCTCCAGGGTCAAGGGTTTGAGGTGGTAGGGCATGGGGTGTGCATGTTCTCCCATGCTTGGTGGATTTCCTCATACAGTCCAAAGACATACCGATTTGCATTGTGTGATGGATTGGCACCCTGTCCAAGTCTCCTGGGATAGGCCTCCCATGCGTGAGCTGTATACGAGATAACGGTGTATAGACGATGAGTGAGTGAGTGATTAATACATCTATTCATCTATCTTAAACTATCATTGTAACTGATGGTTGGCTGCAGAGGCCTGTATGGGTTCAGGGGCCAGTGGTCAACCTCCTGCAACTCACAGACACTCAAACTGACTCATAAACTCTAGGCAATTTGGAAACAGCAATCAGTCTGTCAAACACCAAGCTGTCTTTGGACTGTAGCTATAGTTCTGTAGCCAGAGTTCCTTAAGGATTAGATAAGAACATGCAAAGGCCACACACACAGTCCAGATGCGAGACATGAACCCAAAACCCAGAAGGTGTGTGAGGATGGTGATAACCTTTGAGCCCACCATACTGTAAGGATTTAAAATAATTAAGGCAACATACAGTAGGCTAGTTTTTGAAGTTGGACAAATCACACAGATCTAATTAACTAAATTCAGTTCATTTAATCTTCCATTTTTTTATTTCATCTTTATGCTATACTACTTTAAATACAAGTGTTTTGCCTTGCACACAGTTTCTCACAGTTCAGGCAGGGTTTCTCATGCAGCATACAGCTTAATTGTGCTGAAAATGTGCAAATACAGTAAGCCTCCTGCATGATGTCCTTTGTCTTCGTTTTTTGACAGTGGTTAGTTTGTCCCTAACTTAGATTTTGCTTGGTGATGAATATATTTTTTATGTTTATGCAGACCAAATAAAAAGAGAGAAGTAGTGGGAGAGAGAAGTGAGATAGATTCTGCCCTTTGCCAGGCGCTGGTCAGCTTTGGGCAGATAATTGCCAGGCTTGTGCAGCAGAGACGGATGATTACGGGGTTTATTGTCTCTCCCAGGCACAATCAACCTTACCTCTTGTCCCTGATTCAGCATTTGCACCACCACATGATTTATGGGGTTCTCTCCCACTCATTCTTTTCCTCCCTCTCTCTCTCTCTCCCTCTCTTTCTTGCTTTCTTTCTTCCTTGCGTTAGCTGTCATTCCATTGCCTGCAATCTTTCTCTCATTCACTCCATTTCTATCTCCCTCTTGCAGACCTAGACTCTATCAAGCGCCAACTATATTCTTTCGCTCATGCTTTCCACCCCCTTTCCACAAAAAAGCACAGCAGCACACCCACATTTATAGAGGGAGAGAGAGAGAAAGAGAGAGCGGGAGAGAGAGAGAGAGAAAAATTAAAGAACAAATAAATAAAATAAAAAAAAAGACAGCAAAGCAGTCTGCCCATCTTGATGGACCCGAAAGCACTTTTGTCTTCAATTGGCATTTCTGACCAGCAATTTCAGGAAGGCATTACAAGTGGTATTCTCAGGGTGAATCCACTGAAACTCTGTCCTTTTAGGTCCGTGATGGCATTTTAAGTCCAACAGAAATTTGGGCTATCTCATCAGTAAGTGCACTCTTGGGAACAAGAAAGGGGTGATAGCAAATTAGGACTGCTCTTTGTTCCCAGTTGGCCCCCTTCTCCTTCCATCACTGCTCTGAATACAATACAAGCACCGAACCGATGATCCATAAATAAACCCTCCTGAACGCTCCAGTGAAACCGCTTTTTCAATCCGAACCTCCGAGCGAGCAGAACGTTCAGACCGCTCTACAACGGTCCGCACTGTGAAGACAGCCCATCTGCAATCCTATTTAGATACACATTTTCACAGTGCTTGTAAATCTGCAGTTCATTGTCACCATCACAGATCTAGCCAAATGAAAAATTCAGTAATGCAGCAGCAGGGCTCCGAGGCTGCTCAAGTACTTGCGAGAGCTGCAGCCCGCAATAGTGCTCTTCCACCGTAATGACAACAATCCATTACTAAATGCGGGGGATGATGTGCAATGCTGCACGCTAATCTCCATAATGCACGCACACAGACCCGATGAGTGCCGCCTCTGCTGTTGATAACAGACCCAGTGGATGAAAAAACAAATTCATCTTTTTCGATTCATGGTGACTGAGGGGAAAATAATAATATTTCATTGCCTCGTACAAAATGGAGCATTCTGCCCAATTAGCCTTTAAACAAATGGTCTACATGTGTGGGGACATCAACAGAGAGACATCTCGATAAATAGGTTCGCCCTCTGATATCCGCTGAACTGTTAGCAAAGTCAGCGTAGCTGTAATATCTGCATAGGAAAACAGATGCTGCCGCCCCTTGCATAGTGAACGGACATCATGTGATTTATTTATTTATTTATTTTGTTCAGGTTCAATCAGGAGAAAAGATTACCGATTATTCTAAATTGCTAGCACGGGTTCGTTGTTCACTTTTTTGTTTCCTAGAACCCGTGTGCTCCGTTAAGACCAGTGTTTGTTCTGCAGTATAGTCTGTGATACAGTATCATAAAAGCTGCAAAATCCTACTTTTATTAAATAAAAGCTTCACATTAGAGTAGGCAAACCAGCCGAGACGATTCTTTCTGATGCAGAAGGTTATTTTCTGCTGCAGTGTAGTGTGCAGGATTATACAAACAATGTCTGTCACCAAGACAATGGATTTTTCCTGGAAAACATACTGTAGACACAACGATACAACATACCGGTGTGTACCACACAGGGCCCCGCCCCTATCTCGCCTACTCGAACCACATCTTTGTAAGGCTATTTACAGCATACTGACCACTTCTTGTGCTCCAGAGCAGTTCTGAGGGAGGTGAAAACTTCTATCAGGAGCCACCTCTGCTCTCCAAGACAGAGTTGGCAACATCACCAGTTTGGAGGAGAACACAGCATTAGTGATAAGCTTACATCATCAAGTATGTCATATACAGTAGGTGAAGAGCTTGGGTCAACCTGTCCCAGGCCATCAGAGGGCAATGTGTGTGCAAATGCCCAGAGAATCCACGGCCTACTTCCAGTGGAGCAAGTGGCATGGCATCCAGACTATCACCAACTAGAGGACAACTTCGCCTGCCTGTAAGAGTGGTAATTCCCTTCCAGATGTGCTGAACAACAACGCAGAATGTTATAGTGGTGAGGAAAACCACCCGTCCTCCCGACAACCAGGTACCATGTTGATTTCAGGAGAGCACAGAAGGGCCACACAGCTCCTCTGTGGAGATTGTCAACATCATCAAATAAAAACCTTTGTTTTCACCTTAGCTGGTTAATCAACTCCAATGCCAGAGCCAAGAAACCCTTATAGCATCTCTACTTTCTGTAAAAGCTAAGAAAAACTCATATTCCTCCTCCCATCATCTGCACTTTCTACGAAGGGACTATCGAGATCATCCTGAGCAGCGGTACAACCACCTTGTTAGGGAGCTGCACCATCTCGGATCACAAGAGCCTGCAGCTCATAATGAGAACACCTGCGATGATCATCACGGTCTCTCTGCTATCATAGACATTTACACCACACAATGCATTCAAAAAGCTACCAGCACTGTGGATGACCACATGACCACCGACACACACACATTCTTTACCCATCTGCCATCTGGAAAAAGGTACTGAAGCATTCAGCCCTACACACCCAGACTGGGTCACAGTTTCCTGCCATCAGACGTCTCAATATCTAGACTGGACTGACACCAACACAAACCACACACACACACACACACACACACACACACACACACACACACACTTTAAATAATCTTTTTGTGTACTGGTTGGCTCTACCCTGTCCTTATCCGTGCCAATTGTTTTATTTATTGACTGCATTCTCTTGCACTGTTTACACCTTCGCACACATGCACTCGTTGTAATCCATGTTAGTTAGGTGTAGTCTGTAGTTTTATGTTGTTCTAGGTATTTTACCAGATGTATATAGTTAGAATGACACTTGACTTACTCCAAGCTCTCCATGTGATACGGTAACATCAAAGTCACCACATAGGCCTAATAAATAATCACAGTACAATGACGGGTTACATTTCAGTGATGCTACAGTAAGCAAGGGCTGGAGAAGTCAACTGCTGCGTCTCAAGCTTCACAATATGCATTAAATCCTTTTCTTACAGAATGCTTTGTTGTTCAGAATGCCGGATGCTAAATAAAGTACAGTTTATCACATAACACAAATATAATGCTACAAATGTGATATGAATGGGGGGGAAAAAAGCATCTTTAGTGTGTCTATGCACAGAATTCTGGACACAGTTCCGTGACCTACAGCCTCCTCCCGATGTCTCACAAAGCAAACAGATCCGGTTAAATAATTCAGACAAGTGGTGAATCTTCTTCCAGGATGATCCAAGACAACTGAGTAGTGCTAACACAACCTGCAAACTGATTCACAAGAGATTAAAGGACGTTCAAGTTTTTCTCCCCGAACACACACACACACTGCACGATGCTTGCCCTTGATGCTGCCTTGTCCCCCGGCCTCCACATGGCCTAACAGGTGCAACGGTCTATACCATATTTAATATGTGCACCATAGGTGAATAATTCTTCTTTAAGTGTCCTTCACACGTCTTGGCCATCTGTGTCCATTTCCAGCGAAGTAAAATCAATGACAGGGCATACGATCATGATCCGTGGGCTGAGGTTTTTCCCGTCTCGGTTGAAGCCGCTAATCTCCTCACTCTAAGCCTCGTGCTTATACCTTACCTTTCTTATCTTAATGTAAAGATGTCAAGTAACTGTCCTTGTCCGTTTGCGATGTTTTAGAGTCAATTTATGGATTTGTTAAAAAAAATAAAGTAGAAAAGCTAGATATTACCCTTAGATATTTTCTTAATCCTAATTAGTGTGTATATCCTCTAAACTTGATGCCCGATGCACCATTAATGTGCGAGGATTAGGATTATCAAATATCAGATTTATTCACCGTAAGCATAACAGGAGTCTATTTTTAAATGTACCTTGTCAGATCTTTGCGCTTGTCAGATGAATTATTCCTGAAATTGTGTAATATTGACCTCAAAAAGCTGAGACATTATTATTATTATTATTATTATTATTATTATTATTATTATTATTCTCACTCTCACTCACTCATCATCTATACCGCCTTATTCTGTATTCAGGGTCGCGGGGTCCTGGAGCCTATCCCAGGAGGCTTAGGGCATCAGGCGGCGCACACCCTGGACAGGATGCCAATCTATCGCAGGGCATGCATTATTAATAATAATAATAATAATAATAATAATAATAATAATAATAATAGTAGTAGTAGAAGTATTGGTCAGTGTGCTTGCCAGTGTCATGCTGACCAAACACACGTTACCTATTCTCCACTATAATCATTGGATTGTTTAATCTTATTATTATCTTTTGTTAGATATTGAATTTGTTATATTAGCTAACTAATGTTATATTAATGAAACACATAAACAAATGTTGTTTAGGTACAGTATGTGCAGTTTAAGTCAATACAAAGACAGAAAAACCACACTGGCTGCTCTGTCTAAATATTTTTGCTCTAGCCTGGTCAATCCTTTGTAATAATCTGGCAAAGTCCCTGCCTACAACAGCGTAAGAGTTTGGTTTATAGCTTCCACAACCGCCGACACCTCTACATAATCCAAAAATTAAAAACGAACACTTCATGACATTCACGAAGGTAAGCCAAGGCGTTTTGCAGCCTCTTAAATGTAATTTCATGTTCTGCACAGTTCAGTTAGACAAGATGAGTTAAAGGACACAATGCCGTGGTGACAAGCATTTGCACTTTAAACGGAAAGCTCAACAGTTAAGGGAGGCTCTGTCAAGGCTGCACTGCCTGCCCTCCCATTTGCTGATGAATCTGAAAGGGATGCTCTAATCATAGGGTTCTGGCTCAGTATTAATCCCTGATAATTCACAATAACGAGCACATTTTGCAGTCGGCTGGTTAACAAGGTGGGGGACTGTAGCCTGGCACAGTTGGCAGGGCTCAGTGGTATGTGCGCCAAGTCTCCTGTGAATGGGGCAATTAGATGACCAAACTAGAATAGAATAGATCATATCTCTGGTCATAAGACAATGTTTGTTTTGCTGACATCATCCAAAATGCTGATTGTTGTGAAAATGCTTTTCAGGAACAACATCCAAATTTACCTAATTGTAGAATGTTTGGTTGAAACTCCTCTTTTTCTTTTTACATTTCTGGGATCAATACTGTACTGGATGTACTAGGTTAGTCTTAGATGTTGGTATATTATATTACCTTTAACATCTAGGTTCAATGCCCATGCATATGACTTCTTAGCAAATGAGTGACTGAGCAAAAGAGAACGAGTGTTTCAGGTTTTTTTTTTTTTTGCTCATTGCAAACAGTAAAACTCTATCCTACCGTATGCATCTTTAAAACCAGACCTGCATAAGACCTGCAAACAACAGCCTAGACAACTTACCAAAATCATAAGATAAAATGGTGCCACTGGCAGTACTCACTCTCTTTCATTCATCCTCTGCGATGCTTATCCAGTCCATGGGGAAAAAAAGCATGCAGAGAACATGCAAACTCCATACACAGACCAAGGCGGGACTCAAACCCTCACCCTTGGAGGTGCAAGGTCACAGTGCTAACCACTACACCACCATGCTACCCTAGTTACAATAAAAAAAAGCCTAGAATGTTTGAGAATATGATGTCATGACAGAATGGATTGTAAAAAATTGGAAAACCAAATAAAACACAGTTAACATTTTGTTTAGTTTTTGAGCTATAGGTCATGCACATGTTCAATTGTACAGTGTATATGAGCTTCGAGTAAATTTTAATTCACTCAACAAAAAAAGGGATAAAATGTCTGAAAATGTAAGAGGAGGAAGCATATGCAGAACATTACTCAACTCTGTTTGGGAGTTCATATGAATCCACATTGTCAATATGACTAATTTTATCCATATGCCATTGCTTGGCATCTCTGTGAAGTTTGTCACGATACAATCCCTTCTCTTTTCATTTCACTTTTAAACATGGCAAGTACTAAAAACTGCAATATAACATCAATCTTTTTTTTTTTTTAATTCTACCGCAATCTTTGTACCATGTGAACAAAAAACCAACTCTTCCAAAATGGCAGAACAAACCCATAATCACATTGATGAAGCCTCCATCCTAATGGAAGTTAAATCCATGTATATACTGTAGCTAGCTAAAAGTAGGTGTAAAGACATAATGCCAATAGCGAGACATTATCATTGCTAATAACTAGATAGGATAATGTCTTCAATTGAGGTAACACAAGACAGATTGGTAAAAAAAAAGATGCTCTGTGTTTAATAGAAATAATAAGTTTGATGGAAATAATTTTCACATATATATATAATATAATATGTGGCGGCACGGTGGTGTAGTGGTTAGCACTGTCGCCTTGCACCTCCAGGGTCCGGGTTCGATTCCCGGCCAGG
>JAQQZT010000002.1:10767342-10781434 GCA_030068275.1 Clarias platycephalus
GGATCTACTGTTGCCGACTTTTGGAACTGTTTTTTGACCACGAATTTGGATCACGGACTCGTTCCTTCTGCTCAGATCCCTGCCTGCTCCTCGATCGCGAGCCACTCCGCGCTCACAGCACTTCCGCATTCCCGCCGCGGAGCTCATTCACAGAGACAGCGAGCGCGCCTCACAGCACTTCCGCATTCCCGGGGCTCATTGAGTAAAAGCGCTGAACACGCTGTACATGCATTTGCCGATTCGGCACTACTACGCTCTCACAACAGGATTCCGTCAGCAACTATAAACCCTCTCTCTGCACTTGGATCCTTCAGCCCCACCCCGGCACCGTGACATAAACATTAGGACTATCTGTTCCACTACTGTTGCTCACCAAACAATTTTGTGGAGCTCTCTCTGCTGTTTAACAAGTCTATACTGTATATAAATATCAGGAAATGAAAGCTAAAACAGAACGATTGACCTTGCTGTTCCCATACTTCTGGAGTGGATTATACATTCACATACTGCTTCATAATTGGGGAATATGTGACACAGGCTGACTCTGCATTATGTAAATTGATGAAATTGAATAGAAATTATAGCATCTAACTGGTAAAAACTTAAAACAACAATAATAATCGTTATTTTACGACATGAGTCCCCTTCTGGAACAGTTTTGTCAAGAAGTGTATTGTCAAGTGCATTTGTAAAACCCATCAAGCACCATGATGAAAACTGTATCTAATGAAGACCATCCCAGGAACGCAAGACCAAAACATACCACTGCTGCAGAGGCCTCAGAAATCACCTCAGATTAGAGCCGTTATGAAGGCTTTACAGAACATAAGTAGCAGACACATCTCAATATCAACTGTTCAGAGGAGACTATGACATATTTAGGATGCCTTCAGCATTGTTTCATAATGTAGAAAGAAATAAAACAGGAAAGATCACTGAATTAGAAAATGTGTTTTTAAGAAAACTCTGTTGATTAGTTGATTAGTTAAATCAGGTGTCCAAAGAGGAGCTGAGGAAGCTCAAAAATGTACAGGGCAGTGAACTGAGAACCACTACAGTATAGTATATATCAAGTCTTGTGTTCATACAGTATAATAAGACAATTTGCATCTTACATAAGAATATTTTTATACTGCATATTGCTAACATATACTTTTAATTTGTTCTACATTGCTGCAAATGCCAAGAAATAACAAATAGAAATCTGTCACACCCTTCTACATTCCATACACTGTACCATAAAGGGTCATTTCAGGCATTCAGAGAATTGTGAGTGATCAGCTGTTATTATTACTGATTAAGGAGAACATTTTAAAATCTGACACAGCTGTCAGCTATACATCACGCTGACACCAAAATGTCATCTCCCACAATAATCTGTCATGAGCATTCCATTTAACTTTCTGATGCATTTTTCGATTTAAATTGTTTTGCCTCTTTAGGATTTTCTCACACCCCACACAGTGTCATGTCTATGATGCAGTTTGTTATTTTTGGCTTCTGTGGATTGGCATAGAAATACTTTATTCAAAATTACCGGTGCTAGACAGTGCATTGATGTCTCTTTTAGATCCAGACATAGAAGAATAAAACTTAAAATCACCACAAATTATTAACTTTATTTGCCCTATTTTGTTGTTTCGTGTTTTAAATAATTCATTTTGTATGCATGTTCTCTAGGTCCTTATCGGGCAGAATAGTGGGAGGTGTCTGGTGGTTCTTCACCCTCATCATCATCTCGTCCTATACTGCTAACCTGGCTGCCTTCCTCACAGTCGAGAGAATGGTCTCACCCATTGAAAGTGCAGAAGATCTAGCCAAACAAACAGAGATTGCATATGGAACGCTGGACTCAGGTTCTACCAAAGAGTTCTTTAGGGTGAGTTTGCTTCATTTGGTACTTGAATCGCTCTCAAAACATTGACGTATTTCACCTGATAATTGTCAAATTGGGTTAAATTGGTTTAATCTCTCAAGTACATCATCAATTGAACTTCTTAAAGGTTTTGATTAAAGGAAATGACGTATTCGACTCATTAGCCTGGTTATAGTACCAATAGTTCAAAAAAAGTTCAACCAATTAAAGTTGACTTAAATTTAGGGATTGTACTGTACTTCGGCTTCAGACTTGATCAAGCTTTAAGGTTTTCTAAAGTCATTGAAATTTCGCACTGTTCCAGCCATACAAAACAATTTGAGATGGATTTCTTAATTATGTAATCTAATGAGGTAACATGGTAATTTGTAAGTGTTGAGAAAAGTGGGAACAAGTAATCTGCCTAATTCTGTTGCGATTTCCCCTATATGTTAGATTTTTTTAAACTGCTGACTGCTAATGGCGGCTAAAGTCAGACAGCCAGTACTGTGTACAGCAGCTTCATCAGAGTCAGGAGGGTAATGGGGCTCGAAGATGATAAAGCAGTCTAATCAAAGCCCATAGCTCATCCTTCCATCCAAAGAAGTCAAATCCCTGAATATAATTAGTTGCTTTTCCTGGGCAAGCAAATTGGACATGATGAAAAAGGGCCCTGGGGGTCAAACAGTGCACTTGAAAGACAGGGGGAGATGAAGTAAGCAATATGGCCACAGGCACAGAGGGACTGATGTTGCAATTAAGGCTGAAATTAACTATCAGCCATGTTTAGATGAGAGGCAAAACTGATTTTGGATCTACCTAACAGCATTAATCATGATCTATTTAAAGGTACAGTATATAATAATGTACTATTTATAAGAACAATTGCACCATGATTGGGCAAATCAGACTAAGAGTGGAGAAAGAAAGGATTTAATCGTGAGGATGTGCACCCGGGACAAGCAGATTACATGCCCAGGCTGTAAATATGTTATTCATACTCGCCTTGCGAATATGTAGGTTGTGTTAAAGGTCACTAGGTACTTACGTAATGTGACCAAAAGTATGTGGACACCTGACAGTCGCACCCATGTCCTCATGCCTTCCCCAAACCGCTGCTACAAAGTTGAAAGCACACAAGTGTCTTCCATGTCTTTCTATGGTGTAAATTGAAGATTTGGCTTGAGTGAAGCTACAGTAAGGGGCCCAAATCTATTCCATCAAGACAGTGATGGTCAGGTGCCCACATACAGTACTTTTAGCCATATAGTGTAGCTAAATTAGCTTGCAACATAGTATTAGATAACATTTTTAGTCTAATCAGTTTGATTATCAGGCAACTAAAACACGACTAGGCAAGCACACTAGAGCGTTTCCTTGATCACTAGGTAAACTAACACAGTCAGCGGATTTTATTTAGCTTAGATGTGACCCACATATGGGTTTGAATGACAGGCCAAATCAGGCCAAAGCTGTTCTCCCAAAGGCATGCAGTTGCACAATAATACATGTACAAGGAATCTAAAAATTAGAACAAAAAATCCTACCAACCAGACAACACAGAGTCACATCTCTAAAAGAAATGAGCCATAATAGAAATGTTTATCGAAAAGCTCACATCAGGGTACTATTTGAAATTTTTACATCGCCAAGCTCTGGCTCATAACTGGTCCCAGTATGGCTGAAACACTAACATCTAATGGAACTGGATCCTATATGAAACTCCATCAAACCCACCTTAATGTACAGATTAATCACTTTCGATGATGTTCTGAAGTTTAATTCATTTCAAGGTGCACTTATATGTGGTAAGCTTTTCAAGAAACAAGGAAAGTATGAGGTTATACAAGCTGTGTATAATGCACAGAGACCTAAAGATCAATACACAAAGACCTACAGTACAGACAGCACTTTATTGTGACTACATATTTTTAACAGTGAAGTGCTACAGTATAATGATTGTTTACATGCTGAGAAGTAAATTGAAATGGAAAGCAAAACGACTGCATATACTGTACCGTACTGTACCTAACCAACTCCATTAGTCGGAGGATGCGCTTGTTTGCCAGTTGCTACTTACGCAGTAACTCAGCCAAGTGCCGTCAGTTACAGGTTTGCTTAGTGGCAGGTTTTTGAAGTCATTAAAGGTGTACAGAGAGACAACCAGATGCCCATTAGAGACTTGCGCATTTCTTACATTCTATATAATGAGTGTCCTACTTACATGCTGAGGCTTTCAAATCTGAGATGACATGTGTGAACCACTGTTCCAAGGGGCTTTTAATTAAAACTATCAGAGGGCTGACAGGGGGGAAAAAATACTGATTAATGGGGTTCGACTTCTATTTCAGATCTGGTTTTCAGGAGCCACATTCTGGTTTAATTAGACCCAGACGGCAGAAAGCAGCTGGATGTTTCAGATCAGCCACAACATTCTGAGCGAGACATATGTCATCTTTTGACACAGTCCCCGCCATTTACTTATTTATAATCCTTTTTTTCTCTGCAATCATCTCTTATGGATTTGCACAAACTCATTGATGTTGGTGTTTAGGACGAATGCCAGATTTTGGCACAAGCGCAGCAATATGATATGCATGCTGATATTTCTACCTGTGCCACCTTGCTGGGACATGTATTATTTAATTCTTGCCTTGATCTTTTATGGATAGATGTGGGATGCAATGCAAATCCTTTGGGAGGGAAAACTCTAATTAACAAAGTAAATTAAATGACATATATAGCAAATCAAATTAGAAGTAGACTTAAAACAACATACTAGTGTCTAAAAATGGATGTTTCTGGAAGAATCAGCGTACTGAAAGAAAGATGCCATAGGCTAGAATGCATGGAATGCATAAATATTTGATCCTAGCCGATGATGAAAAATTTTGTTCACATTTATTTTTGTGGTACCGGGTTAATATTTTATGCTGCTTGCATTAAAAATTATTCACAAAGGCTTATACTTAAGAGAATTAAATTTCATTTTAATAAATAATTAGAAGCTGGTATAAAAGAGTGAGATTCATGCAGTTCTGTTTTAATGTTTGGAATAACACCACATATGCAAGCCATGTGAATATGTTACAGATAGCTCATCTATATTTAGGATGAAAACACTTAAAGGATGAAATTGATATCTTTGATATCAAGAAGACATGGGGTATGAAATTGTTATCTTTAAGATTATGCCGGTGTATACAGCATGTAGACTTAAGTAGCAGTAAAAGCATAATTCAAGCTTATCCTGAGTATTCAGTTGGATAACAGCTTTTACTGCGAAGTAGCATTTTTTTACCGGTAAGAATTAACTATAGAACTGTAATGAAGTACAGAACTGCCAAATGTTTATCCTGCTTAGCCTAGAAATGTTGCACTCTGCATAAACTGATCTCATTTTCTCCTGCCAAAGACAATGCACAAGATCCACAAAATAAATAGGAATATGATATGCAAGGATTAAAAATAAATAAATAAATAAAAACGCTTGATCTTTGATCAATTGCTCTGTAAGGTGCCTACATCTGTCTCTTCAGTAATGTGCACCAGCTGAAATGGGAGACTCCCATGGCGCATCCTGCAGAACACCACACGAGCGCCTTCCCACTGAGTGAACACTTGCTACAGACACACTGCAACTGTTTCACAGCACTCAAAAATCACAGCTACAACACTTTCAACTGGCCACTGCTGACTATTAAAATGAACATACAATTTTAAAAATTACAGTTTCTGTGGTCTAATCAAACAGATTACATGGGAAACAGAGAAATGGGCATGTGGGTGGAGTGAACAGCTCCTGGATGTTGGTTGGAACATGCCTGCCTACCTTAGTTACTACAAGCTAGCTTAGCTTTAGCTTAGCTAAAATGCTTTGATAGTTAATGTTAATTTATATGCTAATGTTACTTTGCAATGGATTGAATTCCATCATCCATACCCTACACATCATCCCTTCTGAGCTCCTACATTTCTTGTGGTAAGCTAAACTACAGGTGGCGTAGTGGTTAGCACTGCTGAGCACCTCCTGTCGAGGGTTCAGGTTCTCCCTGTTTTTGATGAGTTCCCTCTGGCAGTGGTAAGACATGCACACAGTGTAAAGACATGCAGATTAGGTTAAATGGCGTTCCCAAAATGCCCGTAGTTTGTGTGTTTATTGGCACCCTGTCCAGGTGTACCCTGCCTTGCGCCCTAAGTCTCCTGGGATAGAATCCAGGACACCTTAAACCAATACAGGATAATACAGGTGTGGAAGAAAAATAAACAAAAATAGTAAAACTACAATGATTCCAGCTAGCTGGTTAGCTGATGCATAGCAGACAGCTAGCGGTTTGACACCTGCATTGCAGCTGTCACACAAATCGTAATTTTATGGCATAATATACAGTAATTTTAATTGATGAATCACATAAAAAGTTGCCCCAAAAACAGTTGTCATGAATGAATGATGCACCCTTAGATTTTGGAACATACAGTAGCTCATTAAGCCAAAAGAGCATTAGTGTGGTTGGAAACTGCTGGTGATTAGGCCAACCAATGTTAATACTACAGTATTCAAAAACACTCTGTGACAACATGTGCTGTTTGACGACAACTGCCCACAGACCTTTAGCCATATAATGTGTAATTATTTGTGCTATATTTGTACGGATGTTGACAATATAAGTGACACACGCATACTGAGGCTGAGCATGGGAGACGATTACCCATAATCCCACAGCGCAAGAGAGAGAAGAACCATTGGCTCAGTTGTGGTCACGTGGTGCTCGGCAGACAAAGCGCATGAGTACTACTCATATATCAAGACCTCGCTCGTTAACTAAGTTAAAATTTATTTTCAAAATTTGCTCGTCTTGCAAGACACTCACGGACCAAGTTACTTGCAATCCAAGGTTCCACTGTATATGCCCAAAGGTAAGGGGGGGAAATGTGGTCACCTAACCATTACACATAAAGTATATTCCAGATTTAGTTCTTATTTATTGATATAATAACTTCCACTCTTCTGGGAGAGTTTTTCCCTAGAATTCCTAACATAGCTATGGGAATTTGTGCTCATTAAGCCACAGGAGCATTAGTGTGGTTGGACAGTGATGCTGGGTTTTTGCACAGGGGTATTGTCATTTTTGCCATATAATGCGTAATCAACTGTGCTGTGGTATATTAACCACCTACAAATAAGCATAATATAACATAGTATACCTATAACCAATAGCTAGTGTACTGTAACTCTGAATATATGTAATGTATTAATCAAAATCTACAGATTAATTATACTGGATCAGTAAAAGGTAGAGTCTGTATGGACTTTACTGCATTCTTCTGGCCATGAAAATCAATTTTACATGCTGAGCAATTATGGCACAAGAACTCCAGAGCTCATATAATAGGTCTCTATAAATGTAGAAACTAAGCTCTCTATACAGCCAGAAGGCTTAGTGGGTGGAAAATGTGCGAGGGTAGAATGAAGGACACCAACAACAAGCTGCAATAACCTTCAACAGGAATTCTGTCTCCACAAAAAAAAATCATATCTAATTCCAACTGAACCATAATCACTGAAGTGCCAAGAATCAAAATGTTTAGTATTCCGGTTATTATGTACCCTGTTGCCACAGAAACCCCCTTCCCATCAGTCATTTCTGTACCTAGATAATTTAGCTAAATTTCACAGTTTCTAGGTGTTAAGAAGAAAAAAAATGTATTATGAAATACCTTATCATTGCATAAGCCTTTGGCATAACAAGCTGAAACTAGAATCACACTGACAGTGTGGGGGGGAAAAAAACAGCACAGAAGATAATAGAAGAAAAAGTTTTAAATAATATTGACACAAGGTCTTTGTGCCGTAAGTTTAGAGTGAATAACTTTCCTGTATTTTAAGTATTTACACTGCGATTTCCTGTTTCAACATGTAGCATCGTTACGATTTCTACTCACAACCTTGTTGTTGAACTCACAACCCTGAAATATCATTAAATTCATATCAATGTGGTATTTGCCACATTTGCACCATGATCTATTGCCAAGTTTTTAGCACAAACTTGCCCCATTGATACGTAAATCTACGTCTAACTGCTGTAAACTTGGGAACCTATAAAAAGAAGTGTTAGCACAAAAAAAAGTGTTTGAACAGAAACCAGGGACACAGTAAACCATGTAGTGCCCAGCGGAGATAGGATGGAGGGAGAACAGTGGAGTATGAAGGGACTAAGTGGGTAAAGGAAAGCTGCAATGCAGAAAAAGTACTTGTCATGTCTTTTCTCAGGCCATGTGGACTGCACTTTTAGAAATGCTGCCTAACCCAAAAATCTGTGCAGATCATGTGGGTGTTAGTATTAAGGAAACAGCTTTATTTAGACTTTGCAGTGTTACCTGACACAAAGGCTTATACAGTAGTCCAAAATAATACACATTTCAATGTTTTAGAAAGTAAAATAGATTGTAACTGTTTTTAGGGCGAGGCTGATAATCTAATACAATAATAGTGATAGAGAGGATAAGTGTAGTTTTTGGTTTGTTGGTTGTTGTTTTTTTTTTCTCCTTTAATTTTTGAATGTTGTGCTCAGATCTCTCAAGAGAAGAATTTATATTGCTCTTAAAAGCAGTGACTGTAATATAGAAAGGTTTCCAGGGGTGGAAGGAAACTACTTGAGTAATTGTACTTCATTACTATACTTAAATATTATTTTGGGGTATTTTCACTTCACTCGAGTGTTCTGCTTACATATACTTAATTACATTTGCAAGAAACGTTTTTATTCAGACCTATAATGTACTCCTTACAAGTCACTTCTACACACATCCAGCTAATGACTATGCACTAGTAATCCAACGGGCTCATTTTAGAATCCAATCATTTCAGTTTAGCAAACAAGTTCATTAAAGTACAAAAGGATGTTTGAAATACTCATGCTAATTCATCACCCACAGTCACCTTCTCATTCAACACAATATAATACGTGCTATGGCTATCCATGTGCATCTGAATATGGATATCCCAAGTAAAAAAAAAAAGTATGCTAAGTATATTAAATCCAAGCATATTTAAATATGCTTGCAGCAGACTAATGACTAGTATACTTGAAGTTTGCTATTTTGGAACAACTAATTTTGTACTAAGTGTATTTAAGTTGTAATTAAATTGTACAAAAACACAATTTTAAGTGTATTAAGTATACTTTTGTGTGCTAAAGTGGAACAACTTTAAGTATACTTAGTACACTTAAAGTATATGGCTGTGTCTTTACTAACGTACATACCTGACAGTAATTAATACAATTTAAGTATATATTTAATGTATTATACTGTAAGTACATTACAGCTATTTTTTTACTGTATTACAAATACATGACTAATATACTCTGAGTGTATTCTTATTGCAGCAGTAACATGCTGTTATACTTCTGGACAATTACAAATACTAAAAACGTACACTTTGTGCTTAATACAAATATACTTTATTGTATCATACAGTACATACAGTAAAACCTTCTATACTACAGTATTGCAAATGTATTACCAGTACACTAAAGATGTTTAGGATAATTTACAAATGCTAAATGCATTCCAAATAGCTCTTTTTTTGGCTAGGGAGTGTATTTCTGTGAACTCCAGTGTTCTGTGATGATAAAAGCTCTCCCTGGGCATGCATTCTGTCATTAGCATTGATAATGCCATTAACAGTGACAGCAGAATGAGCATGGCTAGCGCTATTAGCTGCAAGAAAGTGTTTAGACATGCAGCTACATGCAGCATTTTTCGTTCTGGAGGTTGCTGCTTTATAGGTGTTATTGGTCTCATTTCCTGTCACAGATTTCCTGGAGGAAACGTTTCTGTTGTAACTGTGACATCCATTTCCTCCCGAAGCCCCCCTGTGGCTTCATCACTTACTGGGGCACATACTAGGGACTGCATCATGCCTAACTGTTGTAACTGACCTCTTTCATTCCTCAACTGATGTTTATTATTTCAACCATCTGTAAACTTTGACAAATCTTCTTGACATGTAATGGACACACCCGTGATGCAGTTTATCAGAGATGTCCAACTGTCATTCACACTCCAAACATACAAGTGTAGATTACTGGCAACATTAAAACAACACTGTTTATAATAGCAACGCCTAAGCTTTAGGTATTTTGGAATAAGGTCACGATAACATTAATAATTTGAGACAGTGATTAAGGAAATGCATGTTTTTACCTGTACGCTGAAGGCAAACAATAACCCTCACTCCATCCATAATGGAACTCCAAGGCACTTGAGCCTCTGTTGGTCATTTGAGTGAAATGAAATAATTGATGAAATTTAAATGACTTAAACAGAGAGACTTTAAATATCTCTTTGCAGATGTTTATCAGCAATAAGACCTTCTAGTAATATTACATGCCAACTAAGGTACATACTGTATTAGTGTATTTCACGAGTGCCCAATCTCACATTCATTCTGTTATTCTGTTAATCAAAAGTCCTGGTTTTACCTGAATACACCTTGTACTGTATATGTCATATACTCACCATGTTGGCATATGATTTGTCTTTGTGTGTTTGAACACATCTAGGATACCCACTGTATCAAGTCTGAAAAGTGAGGCCTTTTTTCTGGACCACTTCAGCTTCATGATAACACGTCATTGTCTGATTGTGGCTCTTGCGGATGCACAGACAGCACTGTCTGAAAATATATACACACATCCTTACGTGTGATCAATTTCATTCAGTACAAAGCAAAGAAATGTACATCTAAAATTGGATGGATCAGGTTCAAATAATATTCCAGAAAATCTAAACTATTCTAAAATAGCATTAATATTGTTTGTACATGTTACAGTTAATGCCTAATCAAGCCAGTTAAATATGCACTTGCTAGGTATATTACTGTAGATTTTCACACACACATAAACACATGGACAGTCACTTTTATTTTCTGTAAGCAGTAAGCTTCCAAGCTTTATTAAATTACCATACAAACAAATTTACAAATATCACACGGAATGCATACAAGAACATTCCCACAGCCACGTCTCCCATGCAGTATATTTTTTCACCTATTCATCAATAAGTTATGAAAGTCCAATCACACTTCAGCTGTAGGTTTCATTTAGTTCTGAATGAATAGCTATGAATTTCAATAATGTCAAGGACTTTAATTCTCCCTGGATTAAACACACAGCACTCGTCGATACCAAAAGCTGTGTTATATCCATGCTGAAACCACGTCTTCTGTTGGGGATCCCATGAATTAACAATTCTCTTCACTTTTCCCACTCGTACTTTCACCTTGAGGACAGCTCGCATCTCAGATTTACACTTTATTGGATATTGAGCAGCTTTATTAAAATCATGGCTTAAGTAGACCCCACACCCCAGCGGGCCGTCCCGAGATGGAATGAATCCACGATTTAGGATGCTCTGAGCATTTTCCCATGTAGTGCCATGATACATAATATAAGACCTGTGATAATGAAAGGTATTGAACAGATTTATATTGAAAAAACAGATATATCAAACGTTGTTAGTTTAATCAACAACCAAAACCAAATGCCCCTTTTTTTTAGTTGCTGTTTTGTTACTATATCTTGTCTATTATATCTAATAGAATGTTCAGAAAAAAAGAAAAGAAGTGCTACTGTATGGTTATTTTAAAGTTCTCTGTGTATGTGATGTTATGTGGACAGTAGAAATTGTTAATGTAAAGAATTTGCAGATTAATCTAATTTTTTTCCCCTTTTGTTGTAATTATTAATAGATGTCTGGGTGTTTATTTGAGGCTATTTCCTAAAGGCCTCTGTCTTAAATGCAATATTAAGATCAAATTCTCATGCAGAGAAACTCATTTGGATGGATTTACTACCAAGTACAAGTTTACCTGTTTAACACTGTTAAGAATTATTGCCTCCAATTAGACTAATGGTTATTATGCTTTAGTAAAATGTACTCCACTTAGTTCATTTATAATGTCACATATTAATCAAACAAAATTAAAGTGTTTCGAAAGAGAGAAAGAGAGAGAGAGAGTACATAAAAACTGTCACAGAGTCCAAACTTACTTGCTCCAAGGTAAACCCATCTTGCAATGGTGTGCAGTTCTCTTTAATAGAGTTTTATTCCTGTTTGTGCGTTGCCTTTTATACAGCCAGCAACACCACACACTAAGAGGATGACTCATAGGAAAGGTTTTCACTTTACTGTACCCAATTTGAAATGCATTATTTGGTTTAAAAAGGCGTGCCCTCCACTCCGCTCCACTCCTTTTACTTTCATACTTTGTAATAACCTGAGGCATGAGAAGACAAAAACTGCATTCTTTCATGAATAGGAGTAAAATGTCTAAAGACTGAAATAACTGTCATAACATATAATTTTAACAGTCACTTTAAACAAATGACAATTTCTTTTGTCAATTCATATAAAAAACAAATATTTCAAGCACTAAATGAGGTAAATTTAATTTTAAAAAAAAATCTCTTGCTCAGCAGTTCCTACCTACCGTCTATGATGATGAAATGTAGTGATAACGATGATAATGAAATAGTAAATAACATTACTATACATTTGGAAAAGCATTGCTTAATGACCTTTTGGATAATCACTGAGGGTCCGATCATGCAGTCTGATCATGGCTAAGGCGTACTGACAAAACTTTCTACCTTAATGACATCCAAGCACTAGAGAAATGCTGGGATAAGTGCATTAGTGTAGCAGATTATATAAAGAAATTGACAATTTTTACTCTTTTTTACCCACTTTGACTTGGGTGCCCCCTTGTACTTTAAGCCATTTTTCTTGACCACACTGTTATTGGACTGTAAACAGAACCATTAATGTCCGCCACCAGTGAAACCAAAATGAAAACCCTTTAACGTTTTAGCTGAAACCATTTGCTAAAGTAAAAGTGGACAGCCATAACAAGGAAAGGAAATTATGACTGGCACCCATGTGACAGCGTTTCAGTTTTATTCTTTTGGGTCCCTTTTCAACAAGGCGGATCTCGATGGCGCCCATTTCATTCATGAAAATCTATCATCAAACCTGGAAAACTTATGTTGTGACTTTAGGAGCTTTACTTTCTGCCGTGGTTCTTCTGACAAAGACTCCTATAATAAGATCTAAATCATGAAACTAATTTCTTCATTGGCTTGGCAACTGGTTTTAGAGGATATGAGCAAGTACTTGTTTGACATGGAGAACATAATAAAGGGAATAAAGTAAAAATGATTAGAAGTTAAATAAGATCATTGTATTGAGTCTAACTTGACAAGCTACAGAAGATGCCATGCTAAAGGAGTAATGTAAACTTGAAATTGGAAATGTTGTAGTACTTGAGATGTTTTCACCTTCCATACTAATTATTTTTCCAGTTTCTTACTTAGTTGGAAGTAATTTAAACAAGTTATATCTCTTCTCAGGTGTGAATGACTGGATGCAGTGGAATGCTGGAATGATTTCAGCAACAGACTATTATTTGGCTGAAAGAAATCTGGTTTTTCCAGTTCACTTTACTTAGTTGGAAATGATTTAAATGTGTGTTACCTTAGGCAGATATCTTCATTCTGTAAGGGGAAATTAAGTCGAAATGAAACTTTCAGAATGTGCAGAATAAGGAAAAAATTGTAAAACTAGCTTTATTTCTCTATATAACCCTCTGCTACATTAATGCACTTATTCTATTGTTTATCTCGCAGGGCTCTCAATTTTTCAGAATACAGCAGCTTGGAGTGAGATCCTGAAAATAACACTACTGGCTTTGTGTGTACATACATTGAGAAAAAAAAAAAAAACGCTGAAACATAAAAAAAATTGATTAACAAGAAATTTGCTGGCCAACCAAAATATTTCACATTGCTGTTTAGTTGACACAACATGACAGTAATATAATTATTATGTTATTTAATATTATAAAATATAATAATGTACTCATGTACCTTAAAATCTTAAGTTAACTCAACTTAAGTCTCTAATTCAAATATTTAAGTCAGCTCAAGTAGTAATGGTTGTGGGCTCAATTCATTATATTTCTCTAGGGTTGACTTAGCCCAACTTTTGATCTACTCAAAAAAGTAAGTTTCCCTCCCATGATAGCCCATTGATGTAGTTGTATCAAGTAATTTGTCTCTAAAGATAAGTTCAGTTCTGTCATGATTCATCCCGTCTGCTGTCTTTTTCCCACGCTGTCACTTCTCACGTGCTCATGTTTTCCCCTAGCCTGTCATGCGCATTTCCCACGCCCCC
>JAQQZT010000002.1:10784890-10807349 GCA_030068275.1 Clarias platycephalus
AATAAATCACTAAACAAAAACAAAGAAATTTGCAAGTGACCCCAAACTTTTGAACGGTAGTGTATATATATATATATCTATAACTCTGAGTAAGGAAAGTACAAAAACCTTTATTTTAGTGAGGTGTGGTTGACCCCATTGCTAGGGATGGCGCAGCAATTCAAGGACTGTGATTGGTTGATAAAAAATCTGTAAAGGTCCTAAAATGGGATCTTTGTGAAAATAGAATATATGATAATAGAATTAATAGAAGAAATTGTATAATCATGAAGGCAGGCTAATTTATGCAAAATTTCTGTTATAGACTAAATATATGTTAGTTAAAACAGCCAATTGTTGAAAATGTGTCTACTTTAAAAGCAACCAATTTCCACACAGTAATGAATATATTTGAGTTCTTACGTTTATTTACTATACTGATTTTATTACTTGTAATCCATTTTAGATTGATGGGAACAAAATGGCTGAGCTTTTACCAACTGACATGGTTGCAGGACTGTCTATTTAAGTTGCACTTTTGGATGATATGTAGCCAACAATCCAAGAGAGATGGAAGGAAGTAAAACAACAAGAGCTTTATGTTCAGTGTTTGGAGAATATTTCTTCTCTCTCTCTCTACTCGTAACAATTTTTACCTTAGGAGCTGTTTTTTGGGCTAACATCTTTCGTGAATCCTTTTAATTTTTACTAAGATTTACAGTAATCCTAAATTTAAGGGTAAATTCTAAGAAAATATCATAATTCTAAGAATTTTCTTAGAATTTCATCACTAGGAGAAACTTTTAGGCTTAAGAAGGGTTTGTGAATACGGGCCCAGGACTGTACGGTTGATGCTTGACATGAACACCGTTTGTATTTTAACATTGTACATCATAATTTATGTTTTCTTCCGAGCAGACTTCTAAGGCATTTGAAAAATGGTAATCAGACTGCACTGTGTCATACTAGTCCAATTTGTCTAACTACATTTCTAACTACAGTTCACTTTTAATGACTTTGTCATTAAAATGTTGGTCTATTGGGGGAAGTTTTCTTGTTCAAGTTACTGAAAATTATTACTGTATGTAAAAGAACAAAATAGTGTTTAACCAAAAAAAAAAAAAAAAACTTAAATAACACAAACTAAGACTATCAATGCGACTTTAACTCACCCTTTACCATTACTTTACATTAGGAAGTTGGCTCATTCCATTCTAATGAATTGCACAATTGCATTGTTGTATCAGTCGCTTTAATGTAACATTTAAATGATGCTGTAGGAATTGTAGCAATGTTAGTGGTTAGACATGTTTGACACTACATTTGCTGGCTTTGCCCCAACCAGTTACATCTTCAGCCAGCATCTTATTTACTCAGTAGCACCCTTTCTCATCTCCTCTGGCTTGTCTGTCTCTCCTCTCTCATTCTGTCCTGAACCTTATTATAAGGACATCCATAGCAGTGGAAGTGACATATTGCAGCTCTGGGTAGAAATGCAGACTGCAAAAAAAGCATCTGCCTTCAGTCTTAGCAAAATAAATTGGTAACACTGACAAGGTTGTTGCCTTGAAAGAACACTTACAGCTGCATTATGCTTTCTCTTTGCATTTGAAGGAGGCAAAATACAGACAGAGTGAAGAGGGCAGATGAATGTAATTGTGGGGGGATATAATCGGCCAGCGAAATGTCCATTTAATTAGCAGTGACGAACCTTTTGATTCATGCACCTTAATTGGGTTTTAAATGACCGCTGTGTTGTTGTGAGTGAATGACTTGCTCTAAATAAAGACCTGAGACATGATAGAAGCATGTTCATGTGGAGTTCTCCCATTATGCCATCACTCATTACCTCTCTCTCTCTCCCTCTTCCTTCGTCTTTGAGAATCAAGCCAGTAGTGGCCAATTTAGGTCATTGCAAGGCATTTCTTTTCTGGTCCAGTATTGATGAATTGACTTCATAAAGCTGTGAGACAGCTCACATTTCTTCTCCAGCACATCATCGTCTATACCGCTTTATCCTGTATTCAGGGTCGCGGGGACCTGGAGCCTATCCCAGGAGGCTTAGGGCACGAGGCAGGGTACACCCTTGACAGGGAGCCAATCCATCTCGAGCACACATACACACACCCTCATTCACACAATATGGGCAATTTGGGAACACCAATTAGCCTAATATACATGTCTTTGGACTGTGGGAGGAAAGCAGAGTACCCGGCGGAAACCCACCAAGCGTGAGGAGAAGATGCAAACTCCATACACACAGAGATGGGAATCTAGCCTGGCCGAGATTCGAACTCGGACCCTAGAGGTGCAAGGCGACAGTGCTAACCACTACACCACCCTGCCACCCTTCTTCTCCTCCAGCAATCAATGCCAAAATCCATCCTTTCACCCTCATTTGGACACACCAACTCCAGTGACACTTTTCTTGATCACAAGGCAGGTGTCAACAGGAAATTAGCCTGCAGACACATATCTGCTGCTTGATACCTCAGACACAGTGATGCGGAGGTGTCATCTTTAGACAGTCTGATAAACCACTATCAGAGAATCAAAGTCATATTTATAGTCGGCGCCGAAAGTACGGAACATCAAGACCAACCCTTTAGTTTTTGTTATAACTGAGGACGTAGGTTTGAGGTCAAAAGGTGAATAATCAAAAGGAACACATGTCTGAAGGGCGCTTCTTATTTTGTTTAATATTACTGTGTTCATTTTTATGTTAGTGTATTGCCCGATACACAAACCTATTAGAGCAAAAAACTTATATTGCATCAAACACTATATGCCCATAATGAACTATTATACATTTACAGATAAATGACAAATTACAGGAAAATCCTAAATTGTTAAATTACTGTACTATGAGCCTACTGGAAAGGTTTAAAGTCTTTTCTAATGGTCACACTGTAAAGGCCACTGTGATGTCCATAGCATATGATTTACTTCTTCTTATTACCAATAATTCAAGTTGTCTATCATCTTTTTCCATAGCATAAACACTGTACCATTTGCAGGTTTCTATATTGCATTTCGTTGTCAAACTAGCTTGTTATACATGCCCTAGTGGTACAGGAAAACAACAGTTGTCACCATCCTGGAGCACTAATCCACCTACCCAGGCTTCCCTTACCCAACCCAATGTGTCATTATGCCCTGACCTTGCTGGACGTGCTTCTAATTGATACTGCAATCTCGACAGCTTGTCCAAAGCCCAGCCATTTCGGCAAGCTCCCCATTACTGCAAACACTGAATGTGCTTCATCCGCCTGCATGTCCACTGTGCCTCCGAATCCAAAATGACACTGAACTGCAATGCCTGGGGCAGAGTCCTGACAGTATGGCCTTCAATATACAGTATGTCAGATGTGTTCAAAATGGCACAAAATTAAATGAATACAGAAGTCCACTCCCACTGAATAATTCAGAGCTTGTTCATTACCCGCTGTGCTTCCTGTGCTCAAGCAGCACTGAGATCTTTATCTGACCTCAGCTTTTGCTCAACGTTCACCCTAGTGAGTGTTGCTGGTTTTCTCAGCAGCGCAGAGATTTTTTTCGGTTGGAGAGCAACTTCGAGCATCTTATTTAAAGATGATAGATGGCATGGTTTCAAATAATGGGTTATGTGAGCTGCAGGTTGGTTGGAGACGGGTTCATGCTAGTAAATTGAACTCAATAGGAGTTAATTTAATACTGTTGATTTTGCTGCGTATATTTTTCAGTGGCTTAAATGGAGGCGTCATAGAGAGAAAAAGCATATAATGTGACATCCAATACAGACAGAGTCTTACTTTCCTATGTATAACTACCTACAAGATCAATGTGTGAATGAAGTGGTGTTTTATAACCAGCTTTGATTCTAGTGTATGAATAGAGCTGTAAGAAGTAAGCTAAGAACACTCAGCGCACTCTTACTAATCTCACACAATGTATTTTGATTTCTTCTTACCAAATCTCAATATGTTAGGAAAAAATCAACAGGACGCTCTCTTACATAAAATATACTATTTTGCTGTGTTTTATTCCTCTTATATCACATATTTTTTTATTTAATTATGAACATCATTGATTCATCAATGAGACAATAGATGACAAACTATTAATTTCTTCCATAAAGCAATAAGATTAATCAAATTTGTCCATTGTTACAGAGAAATCACAATCTGAAAGTCCTCTAATCTAAAGACAAACAGCTTTGACTCTGATGGTTACAAAACAGTGAAAATGTTCAAAAAAAGTAATACGTTAAAGCTTAGATTGCGAGCATAATTCGTTCTGGAAGCCTGCAATCCAAAGCACTCGTATATAAATTTTCCCCAATGCAAATAATGGAAAGTCTGATGATTCGTTCCATAATCCAAAAGTATTCATATAAAAAAATTAAATACAAAATATGAAGTAATAATAAAACAAATTAACCTGCACTATACCACTGAAAAAAATTGTGGCTGGTGTGAGATATGAGAGGAGGAGGGGGGGGGGGGACTGTATAGGACAACTTTTGCACACACACACACACACACACACACACACACATATACGTTACTTGTTACTTTTCTTCTCCATGATTTTAGTGTGTGTGTAATGCTACAGCGCGAGAGAGAGAGAGACGAACCATTGGCTCAGTTGTGATCACATGGTCATATTTTAAGACCTCGCTCGTTTATCAAGTTAAAATTGATTTCTCAATTTTGCTCATCTTGCAAAACACCAAGTTGACCAAGTTACTCACAATCCAAGGTTTCACTGTAAATTAATTGTTTCATATCTGCACTATGCAAAGATTACACATATTAAATAATCTGTTTATTATTCGGCTTATATTATGGAGCTGATCGTCGCTTTTGGTCCTTGTTAATAACCTGTTTCAATAGAAATAATAATACAGTATACACTAATCAGCCATAACACTGAAACCATTGACATTAAAATCGCCTGAGGGTTGGTTTTCCCTTGTGCCACCAGGGCAGCTCCGAGTGTGGCTCTGCAGGGCATCTGAGGTGTACTGTGATGTCTGGCACCAGGAAAGTGCAGTAGATCTTTTGGCTGCTGTGCGTTGCGGTGGGGCCTCCGTGGATCAGACTATGGGTACTTGGTCGCCTTTGGGATCTGGGGAGTTTGGAGGCTGGGTTAGTGGCCTTGGGCTCTTTGCTCAGGCATCATGCATGGCAGGTGTTTTGGTGCCTTTCCATCATTTTCGAAAGCATTGACCTTTTTTCGGCAGTTTGTGCTGCATTGGCTTTTCTGTGGCATTGAAATGGGCGGGCTGGCCATTGGTCCATGGGTGGGTCCATGGGTGATCCTGTCACCGGTTTATTGTCATATAATTGATCAATGTTGATGTGTTAACGTTATGGCTGGTGGGTGTATCAGATCAAGCACATTAATATTACAAGCATTTGAACCTGTGATTTAATGACTGATCAAATTGAACTGATTTTCCACCACTGAGAAATATATCTAGACAACTTTAGCAACATTGTCATGTGCGGAATTTGGCAAAACTACAGCATCTTCCCAGTTGAATTACAATATGTGTCTTCATGATTTGAAATATGACAATATATAAGTGTGTTCTATCTTTCATGCTCTCTCTCTCTGTCTCTCTCTTGCTTTCTTTCTCCCATTGTCTTGCAGCGCTCGAAAATAGCAGTGTATGAAAAAATGTGGTCATACATGAAATCTGCCGAGCCATCTGTTTTTGCCAAGACCACGCCGGATGGGGTGGCCCGGGTGCGAAAGTCGAAGGGCAAGTTTGCCTTTCTGCTGGAGTCCACCATGAATGAATACATCGAGCAGAGGAAGCCGTGCGACACCATGAAAGTCGGAGGAAATCTCGACTCTAAAGGCTATGGTGTGGCGACCCCCAAGGGCTCAGCATTAAGGTGGGTGGAATAATATAACAATATTCTCCATGTTGTTATAGTATTCCACCTACCCTGATGTCTTGTGTTGTCATTTCTCTGCCCCTCCTTTCCTTTCCTTTTCTTTCCTTTCCTTCCCCCCTTTATTTCTTTGCTCCTTTATCTCATTTTTTTCTCCCTCAATGAACACTGATGAGGTATTGGTATAATGTTTTTTCTTTAATGTTCTTTGACTGAAGACGATAATGATGATTATCTGTGTTTTTTCTCCTTTGTGTGCTTGTGTTCTTTCTTAATAGAATCAGAAATCCAATTTAGATTGTTTGGGGCTAAGTTTAACGACCATTTCACCTTTTATGTCTCTCTTACCGTCTCTCGCTTTCCTTTTCTTCATGCTTTGATCTCTCTCTTTTCTTTCTCTATCTTGTGTGCTGTCCTTCCTGACTGTTGTGTTGTCAGTTTTAATTTAACAGTCCAATGGTTTTTCAATTTAGCTTGTAAAAGCTGCGCTGTCACTTGTGACGAATGTTAATTGCATGGTGTTTGTTGTTGTTACTTTTCTTCTCAATGACGAGTGTCCCCATCCCGCACACTTCAGTTCTGAACAGTGTAACCCTCCATGCCACCTTTTGATATTTAACACTTTCTTTGCTCTAAGCGTCTCTTACCTTCACCTCCGTGAAAATTCTTAACCAAATTCTCCTTTCCTGCTCTTTCAATGCCCATTCTGAATACTTGATAGTATATAATGGCACTGAAGTCTAAGTAGTAGTCAATCAGCATATTCAATGCCACTACTATTCTACCGTAACTACTACTATGCTAATGCCTTAGATTTCTCAAAGAACCTGTGCATTTACTTACAAGTTATGTTTTATTGTTTCAAGAAACGCTGTTAACCTGGCAGTTTTAAAACTGAATGAGCAAGGCCTCTTGGACAAATTGAAAAACAAATGGTGGTACGACAAGGGAGAGTGCGGCAGCGGGGGAGGTGACTCCAAGGTCAGCCTCAATGTCACCAAAATCGGGTACCATAGTGCAGAGTAATCGGCAAGGCTGTTATTCCTGAACGGATGCCCCTTAGACATGGCACAAGTGCCATGTGATTCATTTGTTTTCTTTCCTTTTTCCTGAAACACAGGCCTGATTCTGATTGTTCAAAACAAGACTAAACTTAGGACCCTGATTTGGCTAATGGAGGAGGAAAAGGACCAGTACGATTTTGTGCTACTGAGGAGAGCTTTTTGTAAGCAGGGCCTGAGCCGCACACTGTATAGGAACATGCTAACTATATCTAACGCTCTAAGTTAGGGCTCATTTCTTTATCATCCAGCACTATAAGTGTTAAGTGTGTCCATCTATATATGTGTGTTTGAGGAACCACGAAGGTGAATACACCTGCCCAGCAGTTGGTAAAGGGAGATGGAGGATTTTGGTCTTCTTTTCCCCTCTGCTGGGCAGAATTCAAAGCAGCCCCTTGATGAGAACTGATTACATGTGCTCTTCGTATTTGACTTTATGCACTAGCCAAAGCTTTCTAATAATGCTCAACAAAATTATAAAGCATTGTAGCATGGACGCCAGGCTTGAGATAAGTTAGGCAATAAGGGAATGGAGAAGGATTTGAATCCCAGAATTATTCGCTTGCCCTGAATGGATAAAAAAAAAAAAAAAACTCCTTCCGCATCTGTACCCATCGGGCAGAAGTGCTGCGCCACCCTCTAAATTAGTATGAATGGGAGGTCTGCTGACCTTTCCAACCTTATAAAGTGACCGGGAAAAAAACTGAAATTAATTGAGATTTAAAAAATACTTTCTTCGCTTTTCCTAAAGCATAATGGGAAGGAGTATGTTGAATTTGAACACATTTTTATGAATATGACTTTATCTTCATTCAGGCAAGCAAAGGCATACTTCTATAAAGATTACTTTTCTATTTGCCTCCTTTTTAGGATGATTAGCCCAAGCACATGACACACACCGATTTGAGTTGAGGAATAAACGTTTGATCATTCTTTATTATAATGTTTAGGGTTATTATTTTTATAACTTTATTATTATACCTCAATTCTTATTAAATATTTTCATTTTTTCTTTTTTTTATATATATATATTTATTCCTCAACCTTAAAGTTTCATGTCTATTTTTCAAACATTACAGTACGCAGTGAGATTTGTCAATAAGTCAGCAAAGGTTTGTTAGTCAGTTTGTGAGACAATCGGTCAGTCAGTCAAACATTCAGGAAGATAATCAGTGAATCAGTCAGTGTGTGCATGAGTGAGTGAGTCAGTCAGGCCACTCAATGAGACAGTAATTCGTTCATTCTGTTGGTCAGTAAAACAGTCAGTTAATAAGTTAGTCAGTGAGTCAGTCAGTCAGTCATTCAATAAGTCAGTCGAGTCAGTCAGTGGGACAGTCAGTCAGTGAGACACTCAGTCAGTGGGACAGTCAGTCAGTGAGACAGTCAGTCAGTGAAACAGTCAGTCAGTGGGACAGTCAGTCAGTGGGACAGTCAGTCAGTGAGACACTCAGTCAGTGGGACAATCAGTCAGTGGGATAGTCAGTCAGTGAGACAGTCAGTCAGTGGGACAGTCAGTCAGTGAGACAGTCAGTCAGTGGGACAGTCAGTCAGTGGGACAGTCATTCAGTCAGTCGAGTCAGTCAGTGGGACAGTCAGTCAGTGAGACAGTCAGTCAGTGGGACAGTCAGTCAGTGAGACAGTCAGTCAGTGGGACAGTCATTCAGTGGGACAGTCATTCAGTGGGACAGTCATTCACTCAGTGAGACAGTCAGTCAGTGGAGTCAGTCAGTGGGACACTCAGTCAGACTGTCAGTCAGTGAGACATTCAGTCAGTATGACAGTCAGTCAGTCATTCAATAAGTCAGTCAAATCAGTCAGTGAACCAGTCATTCAGTCAGTGAACCAGTCATTCAGTCAGTGAGACAGTCAGTCAGTGGGACAGTCAGTCAGTCAGTAACACAGTCAGTCAGTAAGACATTCAGTAAATGACAGTCCATCAGTGAGCCAGTCATTCAGCCAGTGAGAGAGTGAAACAGTCAGTTATTCAATCAAATAGTCAATTAGTCAGTCATTCAGCCATCAGACATACAGATATTCCAGTAGGCAGTCATATGAGAAGACAGAGTCAGTCAATCATCAGTTAATCATTCATGTAGTCATTCAAGCATCAGTTAGTCAGATAGGTATTGTAGATAGGTAGGTACAGTAGGTAATCAGTCAGTGAGCCTGTTAGTTAGTTAGAAAATTAGGCAGGTTGTAAGTGAATGAGTGAGTAAGTTTATCTGTGGGTGGGAATGTAGTCAGCCAGTCAGTAATTGAGTAAATGAGTGAGTGAGTCAATCATTCGGTTGTGATGCAAATTTTTGTCCATTATCAGTATATAGTCTGTACAGTCTGCGACTGTGTCTGTCACTGCTTGGGCTTTTCACAAACGTTAGCCGTCCTGAAAATGGGAGCTACACTCTTAAGGAATCTCTCGGTCCCTACAAATATTTTCTTTTTTGTTATAATATAAAAAAAACATGGGTTCTGTTACATACAGCCACACATTTCAACTTTTCTCAACCAGAGAAGCCCCAGACTGTGGAAGGAAGTGACAGTTTGCATGCACCTTTCCTAATCACCTCCTGTGTTCCAGCTTCTGTTGCTCTTTTTTCCAGTCTGCAGCAATTTTGAAGCCCACATCGGCCAACACACAGTCGGTGAGCCAGCTCTAATGAGCTTGTGTTGGGAGACGACAGTGGCTCTCCTGGACCAGGCCCCAAAAGCCAGCTGTGAAAAAGGCAAAAAGAAAAGAACTAGAAAAAGTTTTTGAGTACAATACAGAAAAAAATAGAAAAGAAAAGGCTTGTTAAGTCACCTGTAACAAAGCAACATCATGAATCCGACAGCCCCTTCGCCTGCGTGCCCCTGGCACACACTTGCCATCACTTCCTTCTGATTGGTTTTCTCACTCCAGTCACACCAAACACTTAGAGGATAATTACTCTGTTAATCAATGTCTCTCCTCAAGCCAAAAAAGAAATGCGTGGGCCGGGAGCTCGCTTATCTGTGAGCTGCCACTGCAAAGGCAATGAATGTTTAAGCCACTCTTGATACCTAGAGCATGCAGGATGTTGTGTTTTTTTTTTATTGTTATTTTTTTAACCTCTTAAAAATGCAAATTCCGAAAAATCTCAATCTGAGACATAATGTCAGTCTAAGCCGTGATTATATCCTTACAGGTCAGCAGTAATACAGATTACACCAAGCTATTATTGCATAGTAATTTTCTTTTCTGGTTAGGCCTTCTTGTTTTCATACCTACTCGTTGAGCCACCTTTTCTTTTTCTACAGTGTGTCTCTATGTTTTATGCCTTATCTTTATACTACTACCAGGTTCTCTTATTTTTATGACTCTCCTCAGCTTGAACAAAATATTACTGGTAATTTTTGTTTGTCTGTCAGTCAGTAAAGGGTTCCTAGCTGATCAGACTTCTCAGACTGTCTGTATCATAAGTGAACAAATGCATTCTCCTCTGCTTCTATAGATCAGCAGGTCATATCTTCCGCAACCTGCGTGTTCTTCTCTTAACAGTGTATGCCGATTACTCAAAGCGATATGGGTAGGTCCTGGCACCTTAGCGTAGCTTCTGCTGGATAGAAGGTAACAGTCAGAAATGCCTGCCAGTGTGTGTTGTGGAGAAATGGCCAGGAGTCCTGCTTTATCGCTTTGTAAAGTATGAAAGTAGATAAGACTTGAATAACATAAAATAACATAATATAATGTTATTTATGTTATTTCCCACGTGAAGAACTCCTGTAAACCTTGCAGTATTGAAACTCAGTGAACAAGGCATCTTAGCCAAGCTGAAAAACAAATGGTGGTACGATAAGGGTGAATGTGGGACCAAGGACTCTGGAAGTAAGGTCAGTCGCTGCAGGTCTTTTGTACTGATTCCAAATTGCATTTTGACGTATTTGTTCATATGCAAAGAAAAGAAAACATTTTCTTCATTTTCATTTGATATGTAAGGATATATTGAATGACTTTTGGCCATATTTATTAAATTAATCCAAGTGGCCTCTAGTTTTGCACAATTCCCCACATGAATATTTTTTGCCAAAGTACTTAGATCGTTTTCTATTACTGTATTTTTTTTCACTTGGAGCACTTGTAATGATAAATCAGACAGTGTTATATGTGGGGATTAGTAAACGTGCAAGTAAAACAAATACAGTATAATATTATATAACGATATTTTTTAGTCTACCAAGTGTTATTCTTTGCTTACATCTAACATTTGACATTCATAACATTGCAACCATTATGCTGCTGTTTTTTATTTACCAAACTTTTAATTAAAATTTTGATTTACATTATTAGCGTTGTTACTTATTTGCATAAAATGTGTCTATTAAATTGTTTATCTTCTTGTGCTGTGAAGTAGAAGCAAAGCATTTATTGTGTCAAACTGTTTCAATCTAACTTACTTAGACCTCGATAAGAGCCGAGGGACCTCAGTACATTTCGCTTGAAACAATGTCACAATGAACATTTTGTTTCCGCATCACAAGAAGTTAAAGAATATAATAAACCTCTTTGTTAACCCTCTGAGATTAACTTTTCCAGGTGACCTCGTAATAAATATCGAAATAAGTCCAACATCACCACTCAGTCCATTTCAATCAAATTTACCTTTTTCAGCTCATAGGGTTAAATTGCAAATGGTAAAACTCTTGTGAACAAATTTTTAATGAACAAGTTTGGGAGGTAAGCAGCAGCATAATGGTTCAAGCCAATTCTTAAGATCAGTATTTTGTAGAAAATATGTCAAAATATGAATTTGACTGTTAAATAAGTTAACAGGAAGTTAAAGGGAAATTAGTAGACTTTTTCTTTTTAAAGAGAGGGTTTGAAGCCAGAGGTCGGACCTGTATGTAACTGACCAGCTTCCTCAAACACATGAAGAAGCCAGTGATAGGATGAGGTTAGAACTTTCCAGTTGAAGTTGAGCTGTGCTTTCTAATGTTGCATTGACTGAACTGCTTCCTTCTGGAGAGCTACAACCATCCTGGAGGTTCTCAATCCTTCTGGTTGTTGTAGAAACTACATGAAGTCAATTTCTATTCTAAGCCAGTCTTGACCCTCCATTTATGAATGTGCTCACTCTCTTGAGAGAAGCACCAATGGAGATTTTTTTGTACCATTTAAAAATATCTCCTTAGAAATACCAGTAGTCCTGGTCAATAATTCTATTAGAAATGATTGAAGATTAGGATATTTAGCTATAAGGTTATGAGTTTTGAATATTGTGCATCAAATATTCACCAGTGCAAATGTTACTAACTGTCTTCCTCACTTCTCATAGGACAAGACAAGTGCTCTGAGTCTGAGTAATGTAGCTGGAGTCTTCTATATTCTGGTTGGTGGTCTGGGGCTGGCCATGATGGTGGCTTTAATAGAATTCTGTTACAAGTCACGTGCTGAAGCTAAAAGGCTGAAACTTGAAAAAAACGCCCAAAACTTTAAGCCTGCGCCACCAACCAACACTCAGAACTTTGCTACATACCGAGAAGGCTACAATGTGTATGGGACAGAGAGTGTTAAGATCTAGAGGTATGTAAAAAAACATAATTTTGTCCTTTAGTCTTAAAACTTGAATTTCTAATCAGCAAACCAGTCATTTTTTTAAAACACCTGGATCACAAAAAACACCATAAAATGGGTACACATGGCTTGTATTTGCTTTCTAGTGGGTCAAAAGATGAAAAGATGTACAGTAAGCTAGACATAAGGTTAATAGTATAACAAGAATATAAAACAGCGAACTGGAGAGCAAAACTGTTACATTAATGCTAATAAACTTGTAAGGTGGGTACAGTGCCATATATAAATATTCTCTCTCCCATGAGGGTTTTCCACGTTTCATTTTTACAACTAATTACAACTTGAAATTATAATGGGTTAAATTAGGGTTTTATCATTTGATTTATACAATATCTCCTACATTTGAATGTTTAAAACATATTTTTTAATATGACACAAAGCATAATTAAACAAAAAAGCAGAAATCTGGTAGATGCCGAAGCAATAGACCCTTGTGTCAGTTCTTGATAGAACCTTTGGTGTGCAAATCAAAAATCTGCATTATATTGAATGGCGAATATCGGTGAACAGAGACTGTTTTAAAGTCTTGCATCAGATTCTCAGATTATCTGGGCTTGAACAGGACCTTTCCCATGCATTCAAGTTCTTTGTTTTGAAACACTTGCCAATGATGGAATGATGCTACCACCACCACACAACACTGTGGAGACAGTGAATGCAACTGTGGAGACAGTGAATGCACCGTCAAGAGCAGTGATTGATTTTCAACAAATGTAGTGCTTTGTGCTAAGACCAAAAAGGTCAGTTTTTGAAAAAGGACAGGAAATGGTTTTCCTATTAATATTATTCCATACAGCCCAGCAACGTGCATTGTCCAGTCTATACAACAGTTGATAATAGCTTCTCCTGTCTAAACTGTGGAATAACTAATGAAAATCAGATAATGCTTAAAAAAAAAAAAAAAAATAATAATAATAATAATAATAATAATAATAATAATAATAATGAAACTGCTCTGGACAATAATAATGGTATCCCTAGAAAAGATTGAAAATAATTTGACCATGAGGACATGTAATTAGCATCACAGGTGTCTTCAAACATTTAATTAGTCAGTCTTCCTATGTAAAGGGTGAAAAGTATAGCCAAAGTAAGTATTATGGTGTACCACACTGGCACCACTGAGATCAGGGGTCACACACTACATTCCCAATCACTCTGTGATTTGTTAGGGATTTGTTTTTTGAAACGTGTTGATGCTGTTTCCAGAAACAGATGTATTATTAGTGAAACACTGGTGGGCATAATTCATGTAGGATGTACAAAGTATTATTAATAATAATAATAATAATATGCTTAATCCCAACCAGTTAGATCTGAACTAATTGTTGGGGTTTATAGCAATGGGAGTGAATCACAACTTTTTTTTTGTTTTTTTCCTCTTGACTGGAGGGGTGCATATGGACATATAATTACAGTACATATGGGTGTGATTAGCCAGGTGTCCACATACTTTTGAACCTACCCTGCTTTGTAGTGTAGATTGAAAAAGTTACTTTTACATATTAAATTACAAGACAACAACAACTGTAACATATTATGCCAAATGATAACTCACTTTTTAAAGGAATCAAGAATATAACTTAAGGACAGGCATTTAACCACTTATTGTTAACCTCTTGAACATGTAGACTAGTAACTGATAAAGAAATTTCCATTTGAAGAATACACAAACCAAAACCTGTTGCTGATAATATTAACATTTTCGCTTAATTATCCTTTCTATCTGTTTCCATAGAAAATGCGGGCCCTGCAAACCTTTGTGTCAGCCTTGATGATTGTGACAAGAAAAACCTTAAAAAGCGATGGCTGGATCTTTAAGAGGTCTCACCCTCTTTCCCCTTCCTTATCCATCCACATTCATCATCTGAGAGAAAGACGGGAGTGGACTTTATCATTTGGGAAGAACTGGACGTTTCCTTCAGTGCCTTATGGAACATTCTGAGAATCACTCGAATGTAAGCTCATCATGGTGACATCCCATTGCTCCGATAACGTGTAAAACACATGAAGGAATCCCATTGCCATCTGTGAATGAACTCTTGTACTGCATAACTCCATGAAAACTCGAGAAACAAAGCCATCACTTGTGATCTGAGCACATTCAGAAGAGCCAGACTGAAAACTGTGTTGGAGACAGCGATTCTTGTGGTATTGGTTCGCTGCGGGACTTGGTTATCGATCTAATCTTAACAAAAAAATTAAAATAAAAAAAAAAACAACCAAAAAAAATGCTTGTACTTCATCAACTGTAAATTTGCTTTCACAATCACAGTAACTGATAAAAGCATTAATTTATCAAATTCTCAATTCTTTCTAATAGAAATCACTTAATGTGAGAGACTGAGATTATATGCTGTTACTTGAGTAGTGTCATTGTTTATTAGTTTTTGGGTTTTGGTTTGTTTGATCGATTTAATGCTGCTGATTTGTCAAATATTTACAACACTTTTATGAATCAGACCCCGGGAGAAGCAAGTTGCATAAATCACACGGCTATCCGTAACAGAACGTAAATTCACACTCTGTAAAATGAATATGACCAAAAGTATACAATGAAAAAAAAAAACATTAAAGGTGAGGATATGTTCAATCACTTGCATTATACATAACCTGACCATTTTTAGTTCCACAAACCTTCCAAGAAAACATGTCTGCAGTATTTGAATTCATTTAAGTGGATCTCTTTTTAGAAATGTCATTTGTACAAGAAACTGAAGCTCCAATACAGAAAATGGATCATCTACGTGTAGATAAATTGCAATCCATGAAAAAGGACATGGCTTTTAAAATGTAGTATTTGAGTACCTTGCAATTTTCTCAACATACTAAACATTTAAATAAAGCTTTGGGTTTTAGTTTCATTTTACAATCATTTACCTACTTAGTAATCTAGCGTTAATGACAACATTTAAAATATATTTATAAATGGTGTTAACAGGGGTAATCTTAAAAAGCTTAGCACATTTACATTTTACTGTTACACCTTCTGTTTACTATAAGAAAAAAACTGTGATTCCATAGGATTTAGGAACGTTAACAGTCCTGAATCCATGGAAAGATAAGTTTTATATAGAAAAGAAGCTTTCAAAGAATTGAAAAAGGAACTAAAGTATTATGAAGAAATGTACATTTGTTAAAAACAAACTTTCTAGCTGCCTGCAGGATTCACAGTTGAGTTGAAGTCCCACTTCTTCTTCTCTTTTTTTTAACTGCATGTAAAAAATTTGTGATTGCCTATTAAGCCCTGAAACTTACATCTTAGAAAGGTCAAGAGAAGTAAGACAATTTTCTATTTGACATTTTACCCTTTCTTCCTTTCCTTGTTTTCTTTTTTTTTGCACCTCAGCCCAGAGAACCTTAGCAGGCATCCTAGTGATGAAAAAAGACAGAACTGCATGCATGGGTCTAATTTACTGAAACCTCTTTAGTGAGGCCTTGTACAAAGTATTTTAATATATTTTGTAAATAAAACCCATAAAAAAAACTCTCGTTTTTTTTTTTCTTTTTACTGCTTGCATGATTAGCATGTGCATTAAAATGTCAGTGCCACTACCTTTTCCATATTTTAGCATTCTTACCTGTCATTCTCTGACAACTAATAATTATTAAAATCGTGTTGAGCACTTTTGTAAATGGATATGGGGAAAGAAATTAAAAGCTTTGCCCAAGACATTCCTGATCTGAGCTGCCCTGTCAGAAGACGCTCTCTAGTAACAAGTATCATCCTTACTGGATTTCTGTTTTTAATCACCAAGTAGTGTTTTTTTCTTATTTCTGTCAATGAATCATAAAATTAATAACAAAAATTTTCTTTGAATGTATTTGAACAGCAACATCCTTTGCCTCAGTCATTTCCAAGTTTTTAAAAAGCTATTACTATACTATTAAAACGCTGTTGAATAGGCTGCTGAAGCTTTCCAGTCTTCATCTTTCATGATCTACTAGCTACACTACCAAACCTCATGACTGTGGCATGCCTATTAACACCTTCTTGGAAGACACATATCCCAATACTTTGTGCTGGAATTAGATAAATATGGATAATATACTGTATATTACTGTACATAATATAATGTATATTATAGAAAAATATACATTTTGTTGCTTTGCAGCCTGAAATGAAAACAGACACAGTTATTGTTTTATCCAGTTGTATTTACTCAGTGCAACTTTTAACATCTAAGAGAAAGATATAACACCAACATGTCAAAATAAGATTTAAAAAACAACAACTAAATACCAGAATCACTGATTTGGAAAAGGATCACCCCCCTCCTAAAAGGGACTTGTAAACTTAATCATGTGAAGCTGATCCCCTTCTCAATGGCACACAAAGCCATTTGGCTTCCAATTGTGATCAGCTGTGGTCATTTTGATAAGCTCAACATGAAAAGGTGGAGCATTTCACTCGCTAGTAGTGCAACTGAAGCAAACAATCAATCAATTATGTGGCAAGGCACTATCTAAAGATCTCCAGGATAACATTGTGCACAACTTTACACAAGTCAAGAGATGGATACACAAGAATTTCAATGGCTTTATCACTGAAGCACAGTGAAGTCTATTATTGAGAAGTAGAAAGTATTTTGTGCACAACACTGACTCTCTCTGGATCATGATGTCGCTCCAAACTGGATGAAATATCACAGGAGGAAACTGATTAGAGAGGCTACCAAGAGGCCTACAGTAACTCTGAAGCAGTTGCAAGAATATACAGTATGACAAAGTGGTTATTATGTGCACGTGACAACAATATCACAAATGTGGCTTATATGAGAGGGTTGCAAGAAAAAAAGCCACTTCTCAAAAAAGGCCACATGCAGTCACGACAGAGCTTTGCAAAAATGCAGGTGATCAGATGAGACTAAAATTTTACTATTTCGCCACAACACCAAATGATATGTCTGGCAGAAATCCAATACAGCTGAAGATCTAAATACCACCAATCCTACAGTAAAGCATGGAGGTAGTACAGTAATCTGCTCTTATGGGTGTGTTTTTCTGCAGCATGGACTGGAGCACTTGTCAGGATAAAGGGATAGAGTAAAATACCATTAAATTCTTGAGGGAAATCCGGTGCCCTCTGACACAAAGTTGACAAAGTTGTAAGAATTTATTTTCCAACATGATAATAATCCAAAGCACACAGCAAAACTGACCAAACATTGGTTAAAGGAGAAAAGGTGAATATTCTTGCATGGCCTAGTCAGAGCCCAGACTTAAACCACATCAGAAATCTGTGGAATGACTTGAAGCCTGCATTCCTCAAACAGTCACCATCAAATTTAAATTAATTTGAGCAATTCTGTAAAGAAGTGTGAGTAAATATTTCAAGGTCTAGATGTGCAAAGCACTGTGTGCCATTAAGAAGGTGACTAGGTTCACTTGAGTAAATTGTTAAGGAGCGGGTTGATTATTTTCGAAATCAAATTTTTTTTCCCCCAGTTTTTCTGACATTTTGGTGTTACAGTATATGTTTTACTTGGGTGTTAAATGTTGCACTTTGGATACAGCTGGATAAAACTGTCTGTCTTTATTTCAGGCTACAAAGCAGGAAATATGATTATGGTTAAGGGGTAAATTCACCAAGCATTTACTGTAAGTAATCTCCAGTTACAGTCATTTCATTGAACAGCTTTTAACCCAATTCCAGTAAATTCAACAATCTTCTTTGCTTGATATAGGTTCTTCTGAAAGAGTGACTATTTTGGCCAGAAACTATAGAAAAAATGTTCAATGTTTTCTTGTGCCAGTCCCAAGTCTGGATAAATTTAGAGGGTTGTGGCAGGAAGGGCATCCGTCATAAAACAGTTGCCAAGTCAATCATGTGAATCATTAACTGGCCTTTCATAGTGGATCATACTGTGGCCCGGGTTAACAACGACTACCACTGGTGCTGTTGACCTACAGGATGCCAGTGGAAATTGGGCTACTGTTAGTCAAAGAATGAGAGGAGGAAAGCATGTTTGTAGGCAGAGAGAGAAGTGAAAAGGCAAGAGTTTAGGAGTGACAGTAGGGACTTTGAATGTTGGGACTGTGACAGGGAAGGCAAGAGAGTTGGTTGACATGATGCAGAGAAAATGGAAGTAGTGAATATTTTTTCCAGAAGAGGCAGGAACCTAGGGTGACATATACTGTAAAAACATAGGCAGAAGCACTCTTGTGTCGACATGGAATCTAAAAGGGATCAGTGACTGCAAAGTATTGGTAGGGGAGAGTGTAGCCAGACAACACATGATGGTGGTGTGTAAAATGAAGCTTTGGGAAAGAGTGGTGGAACCTAGGTTAACGGCAGAGGAGAGCATTTGTGAGCAGCAATGTGGCTTCATGCCTAGAGAGAGCACAACAGTTGCTTTAAGGATGATGAAGGAGAAGTACAGAGAATGTAATACAGTAGGGAGTTGCGTTGTGTCTTTGTAAATTTAGAAAAATCGTATGACAGGGTGCCAAGAGAGAAGCTGTGGTATTGTATGAGGAAGTCCGGAGTAGCAGAGAAGTATGTTAGAGTGGTGCAGGACATGTACTGTATAAGATCTGTTGGTGAGATGTGCTGTAGGTGTAACAGAAGTCTGCATCAAGGATCGGCTCTGAGCCCCTTCTTGTTTACTCTGGTGATGGACAGGATGACAGATGAGGTTAGACAGAAATCTCCATGGACTATGATGTTTGCAGATGACATTGTGCTTGTAGCAAGAGCAGGGAACAGATGGAAAAAATTCTAGAGAGGTGGAGGTATGCTCTAGAAAGCAGAGGAATTGAGGCTAGCCGCAGCAAGACAGAACACGTGTGTGAATGAGAAGGACCCAAGTGGAACGGTGAGGCTACTGGGAGCAGAACTACAAAAAGTGCAGGACTTTAAGTACTTATAGCAACAGAGTGTGGAAAGGAGGTGAAGAAGCTGAGGTTGGAACTGCCAGGCAGGAGGTCTAGAGGAAGACCAAAGAGGAGAATTATGGATGCAGTGAGAGAGGACATAAAGTTAGTTGATGTGAGAGAAGAGGCTGCAGAGGATAGGGTTAGATGGAGGCACATAATTTGCTGTGGTGACCCCTAAAAGGAAATTGCCGAAAGACAAAGAAAGTGTTGGGCCCCCGAGCGGTGGTAATACAGTGGTAAAGTGCTCGACCTATCATCCGGAGATCGCTAGTGTGATTCCCGGGTGATGCTGTAGCCTCTCACAGCCGAGGGCCTAGAGAGAGATGATTGGCCGAGCTCTCTCAGCAGGATGGGATGGGGGGCACTTAGTGATAAAGGCTCTACAGCCAATCGTGGCAGTCTGTGAGCTCACGCATGCGGAAGGAGTGGATAGCGCTGTGCTCCGAGTGTGTTACGCCCCAACGGGGACTGAGTGAGCAGTTCGAAAAGATGCGGTTGGCTGGCATCACCTGGTTCGGAGGAATCACATGATAGTCTCCGGCCGTCCCTGACTGACTCATAGTAGTAGCCTGTGGGAGCCTGGTATTGACAGAGAGGAATTGGACACGACTAAATTAGGGTCATGAGAGAATAAGAGCTAAAACATCTTTAAACCAAGTTTTCTGACCCCTTCAGATTTTTTCCACACTTTGTTGTATAAAAGATTTAATTTAAAAAAGGATAAAACTTATTTAAACATTTCGCTATCAATCTATCCCCAATTATCCATAATGCTGAAGCAAAACCAATTTTTAAAAGTGTTTAAAACATTAATGTAAAAATGAATTGTATAATTTAGACCATCAAGAATTTAGAGCCATAAGTAAAGCGCTCTAGTTTTTGAGCTCAGGTGCATCCTGTTTGCTTTAATTATCTTGAGATGTCCCTAGACCTTATTTGAGGTCCACCTGTGGCAAATTCAATTAAGGATGATTTAGAAAGGCACACACATAAATGTGAGACCAAAAAAAAACAAGACAAACCAGGGATTCACAGTAGAACAGCAATCAAATTGGGCAAAGAAATAGATCTGGGAAAGGGCATAAAGGCAAAGCTGAAGCATTATATTTTCCCCATCAGCACAGTGGGCCCTCACTCAGTCATTTGCTATGCTGCTTTTTTGGTACAGGGTTGTGGGAGGCCTGGAGTCATTCCTAGCAAGCTTGAGGCACAAGGCGGGATACACCCTGGACAAGGTGTCAGTCCATCACAGGGCATACAAGCAAACACACTCACTCACACATTATGGGCAGTTGGGAATCATTAAATTAGCATAATCTGCATGTCTTTAGACTGTGAAAAGAAACCTAAGTAAACCCACCAATCATGGGGAGGACATGCTAACCTCATACATACAGTTCCGAGGTGGGAATCAACCGCTCGACCCTGGAGACTATAGAGTGAACCACAGTAGGCCCTATTCTTGTCAGATAAAAATTTGTATCCTTGACTCTTCCTAGCGCTAGTCATCCATCTAAACCCAAGAACTGGGCAAAAAGTAGTGGTATAAACTACTTTATCCGTAGTGGGTATATTGTGATGTTACCCTCATGGCCTTGATCAAATCCATCCTGGAGTAACGCCCCATAAGAACTATTAGGGTCTCAAAAACATAAAGGATATAAATCTGAGAGCATTCTGACAGGTTGTGTGTGTGTTGTCAACCTACACATGAATTTATCAGTCAGAGTGCTATCTTGGTAAATTTAAACATTTTGTACTGAGTTACTATGGTTTTAGTGGTCATCATTATGCTGTTTTCATCTGGCTGGAGAAGACTGCTTTGAAAGTAAATGGAGAGCTTCATATGTGGGTTTTTATCTAAATCATGATGTGAATGAGAGACAAATATTACTAAGAGAAAAGAAGAAGAATTAAAGCAAAATTACTTATCTCTTGCTGAAAGACAAGTACGCATAAGAAACAGAACTCAATAAATAAAGGCAGAACAAGTACTTATTAAATATCAAATTATGCATACTGGTATCACATTTGCATTAGCATTTCCGCCCACACTCTAACAGTGTTGTCTGGTTTTGTTTCATGTTCAAGTGTGCTACGATACATTTGACTTTGTAAATTAAAAACTTAGCTAGTGTTGAGCCGGAGAAATGACAGTTCAACAGTTTGTTGTGACCTGACATCGGTTTACTTCACGTGACAGCAAAGACACAGACCGTTCTCTTGCCCTGGCGTACACACAGAGTATGCACAGGGAAAATTAATGAAGATGCCTTTCCTGCAAAATGATCTTTTCCAGCAAAATGATCTTTTATTGCAGTTATACTCTCCCTGGGAAAGATCAACTTCCTAAGGGTAGCTCAGTGGTTATGGCATTGGACTATGGTTCAGAAGGTGCCAGGTTCAAACCCTGCAACCACCAAGTTTCCACTGTTGGGCCCTTGAGCAAGGCCCTTAACCCTCATCTGCTTAGATGTACAGGATAATGGAATTTGTTCTGGGTAAGTGTGTCTGCCAAATGCCTAAATCTGAGGACACAAAACTGCATGTATATTTGTGCATAATAAATTGGGTGTATGGAAATCCTGGAGTTTTTTTTTACGGTTATAAAGTCTATACCTGCATATCACATACTGTACACTACACAACCGCCAAGAAGCGTCTCAGTCAAAAAGATGACCAAGAACCCAAGGGCCACTCGAACAGAGCTTCAAAGGTTGTCCACAGAGATGAAAAACCCTGGTGGACAAACATATTAGGAACATTCCAAATCAGGCATTTGTGTTAGAGTGGCTAGAGCTCACAAGCCTTTCCTGAGAAAGAACCACATGGCTGGCCCTTAAAGGACTTTGAGAGCAGGACAAAAAAAAAAAAACAGGTATTGCCCCTCAGATAATCCCATCCCTACTGCGAAAGGTGGAGTTGGCAAGATCATGCTCTGGAGGTGCTTCTCAGTAGCAGGGGCCAAGAGACTGGTCAAAATTATGAAAAGGATGAATGGAGCCTTAAGGCTTTAAGCACAAGAACATCTCCAAGCATGCCGCCAACAGTCACTTAGACACATA
>JAQQZT010000002.1:10812842-10826376 GCA_030068275.1 Clarias platycephalus
TTCTAAGAATTTTCTTAGAATTTTGTCAATAGGAGCAACTTTTAGGCTTAAGAAGCTTTGTGAATACGGGCCCTGGACTTCTTGGAGGCCATTCATGAGGTCCGTGTCATTCCAGCCGACATCCTGGAAAATGCTGGGTAAGAGCAAAGTGGGGCGGTGAATCATGGGGCGGTGCTCCAGTTATACTACAAGCCCTATAGCCATCAAATAGTGCCTAGTTATTTTTCACCAACCCTGTTTTACAGCATTATAGAATAAAAAAAACTATTAAATTAGTTTAAAATGTTATAAATCTAAATGATCAGGTTGTCCCTAATAAGCAAGCCAAGGGTGACGATGGAAAGAAAAAACTCCCTGACAATAAAAAGAAACCATGACACTTATTTTTAATGTTGTTAAAGTTACAGTGCCTTGTAAAAGTATTCAAGGGGTATGAACTTTTCCACATTTTGTCACCCTACAACCACAAACATAAGTGTATTTTATCGGGATTTTAATCAAAGTGGCACAAACAGTCATTTTAAAGTGAAAGGAAAATGATAAATGGTTTAAAAAAAATTTATAAATAAAAATCTGAAAAGTATGGAATGCATTTATATTCAGCCCCCTGACTCAATATTTAGTAGAACCATGTTTCGCTGCAATTATAGCTGTTTAGTCTTAGGGGGTATTAAGTATCTTTACCAGCTTTGAACATCTGAAGAGTGAAATTTTGACCCATTCTTCTTTGCAACATAACTCAAACTCAGTCAAAATGGATAGAGCGCATCAGTGAACAGCAATTTTCAAGTCTTGCCACAGCTTCTTGATGGGATTTAGGTCTGGTGTTTGACTGGGGCATTTATTTGTAGCTCTGGCTGTATGTTTAGAGACGTTGTCTGGAAGGCCGAAACTCCACCCCAGTCTCAAGTCTTTTGCAGACAAGTTTTCTTCTAAGTTTGCCTTGTATTGGCACCATCCATCTTACCATCAACTCTGTTGTGTGTCCCTGTCCCTGCTGAAGAAAAGCATCCTCACAACATGATGCTGCCATCACCATGCAGTGTTAGTTTTTTTTTTTGGCGCACTTAGAATTTTGCATTTAGGCCAAAAAGTAAAATTTTGGTCTCATCTGACCTGAGCACCTGCTTCCACATGTTTGCTGTTTCCCCCACATGGCTTTTTGCAAACAGCAAATGTTCCTTCTTATGACTTTCACTCAGCAATGGCTTTCTTCTTGCCACTCTTCCAGATTTCTGAAGTGCATGACTAATAGATTCTCCCACCTGATCTGTGGATCTCTGCAGCTCCTCCAGAGGTACCATAGGCCTCTTGGCTGCTTCTATGATTAATAGAAGCCTGACCTGTCAGTTTAGGTGAACAGCCACGTCTTGGTAGGTTTGCAGTTGTGCCATACTCTTTCCATTTTCGGAAGCTAGATTGCACAGCGCTCAAAACCCGGGATTTTTTTTTTTATAACCCAACCCTGCTTGAAACTCCACTACTTTATCCCTTATCTCTCTGGTGTGTTCCTTGGGCTTCATGATGCTGTTTGTTCACTAATGTTCTCTAACAAACCTCTGAGGGATTCACAGAGAAGCTGTATTAATACTGAGATCATATTACACACAGGAGAACTCTATTTAGTAATTAGTAAACTTCTGAAGAAAATTGGTTTCACTGGATTGTAAAGGGGGCTGAATACAAATCCACACTTTTCAGATTTTAATTTGTAAAAAAAAAAAAAAAAAAAAGCGAAAATCATTTACCATTTTCCTTCTACATTATTGTCACTTAGTGTTGGTCTATCACATAAAATATATTTACGTTTGTGGTTGCAATGTTAAAAAATATGAAAACAGTTCAAGGGGTACCCTTTTGCAATGCATTATGTCTAACAATCAAAATCATGAATATGAATAAACATGAATTTATTATTATTTTTGGCCAGGCAGTGTAGATCCTTTAACAATTATTCTGATTATTAGTCTAATATCAGAGTCCAGTTAAGTGTACCCTATCGATTTATAAATATTCTACATTTACACTGACAGATTTAAGTGGGAAAATTGAGAGGCGCCTTGGGGGCTCATTAATTAGGTGAGAAAAGGAAGATAGAGGTGGGGATTCAGGTGCTTGTCTGTAAATATCAAAGATCAGAACACTGCCCCAGATATTAATCTATATACATGTCAACTGGCTTATATCTGGCATTTGTATTGTGGAAGAAAAAGATGAATTTTGTTTATTTGTAAATAACAGCAGCACTACGGTGTTCTGTTTAAAATCAGGTGTTGGTTCTAAACAGCAGATAAATCATGTTCTGGATTAAGGCTTTCATTTTAATATGTTCCTGTTTATTTAGTAAAACCTGTATAGTGATACAGTGGAACCTTGGATTACGAGCATAATTCGTTCCAGAAGTGGGCTTGTATTTCAAACCACTTGTAAATCTAAATAAATTCTACAATAAGAAAGAATGGAAACTCAAATAATTTGTTCCACAGTCCAAAAAAATAAATACATAAAAATAATGAATACAAAATATAAAGTAAAAATAAAACAAATTAACCTGCACTTTACTTTTTAAAAAAAAGTAAAAAATAAATCCCGACAGATAAGTGTTTCCGTTTATGCGCACAGGCGCTCTGTGTGAAGCTAAAGTAAAAAGAGAAGAAATTAGACCCTCCCCCTTCGATCTTCTCGTCTTACACAGTAACTCTTCTTCCTCTCTTATTTGAGGTTCACACACATGTTAACGAAAACTTTTATCTAAAAAATTAACAAGGAACATCGTTAATGACACTCGCATGAGTGACACACTAACGGAATCAATGCTGTAAAGTAAAAAAACAAATTAACCTGCACTTTACAATTGAAAAGAATCGTGACAGAGCAGGGTTTCCATTCCATGTGTGTGAGAAAGCAAGGGCAGGAGGTGTGTGGGGGTGTGTGTGATGGGGCACAGTGTCCAATGACAAAATGCAGGGTGATATAGAGCGGGAGAGAGAAAATGGATCTTTAACAAGACTTCTTTTGCTTTACACGTTATACACAAACACAACACATTAGTTATAATAAACAGTACATGCGCGCTGTACACAGACGCATACAAACACAAAATAAAATGTTTTATGCACACACGTGGTCATAGTGTTATAGTAAACAGTACACGTGTGCACGGATGTTGATTATACCAGTAAGAGACTAAGTAAGCTTATACCAGTAAGACCCAGCAGGGGAGACGATTACCCACAATTCCGCAGCGCAAGAGAGAAAAACCCGCTGGCTCAGTTGTGATCATGTGACGCTCAAAACAAGAAGCGCATGCATGATACATAATACTCGGTACTTGTAAACCGTGACTTGTTCGTTTTCCAAGTCAAAATTTATTAAAAATCTTTGCTCATCTTGCTAAACACTCGCAAACCGCGTTACTCGCAATCCAAGGTTCCAATGTATAACAAACATGGATTCTGTTACAGCGACATCTTTTGTGTCGGAGCTTTATAATCATTAGAGTTAAAACTGTAATTTACAATAAGAGGATGAAGATGAAATGTTTATTGATGCTATATCAAATGATGAGTAATAAAAGTCAGTTTGTGAACTACAAAAATATTAGACGTGAATCTGTAACTGGATAAAAATAAAGGATATGGCATTCTTTAATAAATACAAATTTGGAATCTTTGGCAAATTGCTGTGTTATGAAAGGGATAAAACACTACAAAATGTAGTCATATTGGAAAACAGTAGGAGGAATATTAAGTTCATGCTCATTATTTATGGTTGATTATTTTCCTAAATAAGAGCACACCCTAATATTATTTGAATTTTATTTCTTACAGATCCCCTCTTGGGTTGAAAAAGAGTTTCGAATGGGTTTTCAAGTAAAGAATATTTCTTTAAATAATAATCTACCCCTTTCACAGCACATAAAGGAAGAGGAATAAAGGAAATAAACAGCTTCATGACCAGAGTATACAAAGTCCTTACAGCTTTAAATTCCTACAAAGAAGCACATTCTGAGCACATTTAATAGTAAAAAAGAAAACAAAATGACACACTGCAGAAAAAAAAATCTATCTTTATTTAGAAAAAGGCATACACTGGGCAACGTGAGGGCATTTTAAAAACTTCAAAAGTAGGTCTCAAAGAGATTAACACTTCTTTTTAAAATGTAGTCCATTTATTCAGGAAGAAATTGAGCTTGCCATTCTTTCTATAGAAATCCTTTTTTTTTTTTTTAATAAAATGTGAGCAAACAACGAGAAGTTTAGGTGATTGACTTTGGAAGTAAAAGTTGAGGAAAGTATGTATTACAAGTATCCATTTTATTTAATGTATACATAATATACAAATAGACTGTTCATACTGCTTTAAACACCTATGCCTAAATATAGCATACTGATTAAAAGGAAGAGGGGAAAAATAAATAAACTGGAAATCAAACTAAGGTGAAGAAATTTGTTTGCTCAAAAAGAAGGGGGAAAAAAAAAAAAAGAGAGGAAGGCTGGCTATAAAAATGCATTCCAATTCAGAAGCAACATAATTCTGACCCCGATTCCGTTCGTGAAATACAGCAGCACATTGTGCTAAAAATTTTTTTTATTTTTTTACAGAAATGAACTTTCAGCATGGTACTGAAAATATTACAATAAAAAAACGGCAGGTTAAAATACAAGCGACAACATTTCTAGGAAATTATCTAGGCAAGCCAAAAATACATGGGTGGAAACAAATCTTCAGCTCAGACAGTGGAAGAAAAAAAGAGAATAGAGATGCTGACACGGCTGAAAGGTGGATGGGCCTCTGACTCATCAAAGCGCACAACAGGGAATTCTGAAGAAGAAGAAAAAGAATAGCATCATTTATTTTTCTTGGCAATGCGCTAGCTACATTATTGTAGTAAGACAATGGAACAGCTGCAGTGATTGTACTGGAAAGCAGAAGTACAGTAGATACAGTACATCTGAAATCCTAAGAATATCTAAGTTACATCTTAGCACCTACAGGCCTCACTAAGCATGTTAAATGTTAAAGTCCATAACAGCATAATTAGAAGAAGACTGAACAAGTATGGTTTGTTTAGAAGGGTTGCCAGGAAAACCTCTTCTGTCCATAAAGTACAGGGAAGCACGACTGAGACTTAACATAATTTAAATAAACCACAAGTATTCTGGATGCCCTATGAAGTTGTTTGGCCTTAATGCCTAGTGCCATGTCCGAAGAAAACCAAACAGCATTGCAGGAGTAACACAAGATACCCACTGTCAAGCATGACAGTGGAGGGTGATGATTTGGGCTTATTTTATATCCACAGGACCTGGGCACCTTGCATTCACTGTGATCCTAAGCACACCAGTACATCTATATCAGAAAAATGAAAGAACTAAGGTTTTGGAATGGCCTATTCAATGTCTAGACTTCAACCCAATATAAATAAATAAATAAATAAATAAAAAACCAAAAAAAGTGTAAATCTGTCATATCTGAGCTAGTCAGCTAATTAGGTCTAATTATTTGTCTAATACCAAGATCCGCTTTGATCAGATGATTTTTTTTCATCGATTTTACGACAAAAACTTTAAATGAAAAATATGGGATACTAATTTTCACACCAACAGTTTGGGAAAGCCCCATACACCTATACGCTGTATATTCTCAAATAGTGCACTTTTATTTCTTATTGACTTTTGTTTAAATGTCTTGAAACTGCATGTGGAATTTTACAGAATTAAAAAACATACAGCAATTCTCTTATTACCATCAATATCAACCTATTAAAATCTTACTTCCACAACAATTATTAATTTGCTTCTCTTTGTGTGAGCCTGTTAATCTGTTTACAGCTATTATATGCAATATTATTTTAAACAAATGTGACTTAAATTGTGCATTAAATTTTAAAGAAACATAAATAAAAACCATAGATCTCATATACAGTACAGTTCAGTAAAAAGTCACATCATAACCACTGCCTAATATTGAATCGGTCTCCCTTTGGCTACCGAAATACCACATAGACTCCTACACACCACTGAAGGTATGCTGTGGTATCTTGAACACAAATTGTCCTGTAACTTGTCAGGTTGGGCCTTGATGGAAGGCATTTGTTTTCTAGCACATCCCACAGATGCTTGATTGGATTGAGATCCGGAGAATTTGGAGGTCAAATCTAAACCTTGAACATGTGTTCTGCAAAAAATTCTTGAAGGATTTTTGCAGTGTGGCAGGGCGCATTATACTGCTGAAAGAGACCACTGCCATCAGACAATACCACTTCCACTATGTTTAGGCAGCTGGGATTTGAATGGCAGGATCCAAGTTCTTCCAGCAAAACACTACCTAAAGTCTTCCACCTTCATCCAAATGATGTAAAAGAAAATGTGATTATACCAGGGCACCTTCTTCCACTGCTTCATAGTCTAGATCCAATGTTCACGTGCCTATTGTATGTGCGTTTGGTGGCCGACATGGGTCAGCATAGGCACCCTGATGAAGCTATAGCTACGCAGATCCATATGCAATGACCTATAATGTACCGTGTTCTCTGACAGCTTTCATGGTTCCCGATAACCCCCTATCCCGATAACAGGCTCACTGGTTTTACTTTCTTGGACCAAATTCTGGTAGGAATTATCCCATAAGATCTGGTGTTTTGAAGTTCCTTTGACCCAGTCGTCCAGCCATCATAATTTGTCCTGTCAAATTCACACTCTCAGGAGCTCAGAATTCCGGCATGGTACCGTGATAGGACGCCACCTGCCCAATAAGTCTAGTCTTGAAATTTCCTCACTCCCAAATATTTCCCACAGTGAACTGTTAGATAGCAACTCGGCCACGAAGTTGGGAGATCAGAGAGCGGGGTCAGATGCTGACACGCATAGTACACAGCGGTCGCCAACTTTCTCCAATAGCTACAGACCTTCTAACTTCAAGAGCTTCATGAAATAGGTTTCCATGGTCGAGCAGCTGCATCCAAGCCTTACATAAAGTGCAATGCAAAGCATGGACTCTAGAGCAGTGAAGATGTGTTCACTGGAGAGATGAATCATGCTTCTCTCTCTCTGGCAAATCCAATGGACGATGGCAATCTGGGTTTGGTGGTTGCCAGGAGAATGGTACTTGTCATGCGAACTTCAAGTTTGGTGGAGGGGGGGATTATGGTGTGGGGTCGTTTTTCAGGAGGGAGTTGGGCTCTGCCCCTTAGTTCTAGAGAAAGGAACTCTTAATGCTTCAGCATACCAATACATCTTTTTGAAATTTCATGTTTCCAACTTTGTGGGAACAGTTTGGGGATGGGGAAAGCAATGTCCATAAAGACATGGGTGGGCGAGTTTGGTGAGGAAGAACTTGACTGGCCTCATGTGAAAGAACACTGGCAACTGATATCTGACTCCCGACAGCACACCTTTCGGGATGAATTAGAGCGGAGACTGCGAGCCAGGCCTTCTCGTCCAACATCAGTGTCTGACCAAATGCACTTCTGGAAGAATGGTCAAACATTCTTATAAACACACTCCTATACCTTGTAGAAAGCCTTCTCAGAAGAGTTGAAGCTGTTCTAGCTGCAAAGGGTGGCCATATTATCATATTAAATCCTAAATCATATTAAACACTATGGGAAGTTACTTCAATTCATATGCATGTGAAGTCAGGCGAGGGAATACTTTTGGAAATATGGTGTAAATAAAAATATGGACTCACTTATAGAAGTAACAAGATTAAAATAAAATGATTACTGGCTGACAGATAATCACAGTCGAGCTGAAAACACTGATATAAGTGAATCTGTGGATTAGAAATAATTGATGCGTTGCTTGGCAACACTTTCATCCTCTAGTGAAGTCGAAACTGAACTTGTTGATTGAGGAGCATAAACATATCCACAGCTTTGCTGTTATCCAGCAAACACATTCATGCAGTCTCTTGAAATAATATTTTAGAACAGAGCTCAAACACGGCTTCACTGTCTTTAAGTCAATATAAACACTAGATAAAAGTTTGAGCAATAAAGTTTCTCTCTGCTCAGGTCTTACCTTGTCCATGTCAGGTTATATTATCTGTGCTTTTCAGATGATTTATGGGTGAACAACGTTAAGGACAAAGTCTTGTGCGAGAGGCAAAAGGAACGTGTCAGCAGTAAGACAAAACTTTGGCAGTACAATGTACACATCAAGAAGGCTACAGCATAATCTACAGAGACAAGGACTCATGCAGCGTTGGCCTGAACTCAGGAATTGGTTTGACAAATAAAAAATGTTTTTTGTTTGTTTACAGCAAAATCAATGTATACAGTATCTAGCAATACCTTAGACTAATGTCTACATCAAAGGATATTGTTTCTTGTCTTCTTTTGCACCGGTGCTGTCTCGCTTCTTTTCGGATTTATCCTTGTCGTGCCTGGATTCCTTTAATAAAGCAGAAACAGCAAACAAATAAGGCAACATCACGGCTTTCAAAGAAGTGCAAGTTCCCGTGCAAATGAACAGAATGCATCCAATCTCCATTGTGTATCTAAATAGAGCTGCCTTGAAATGCTGAGTATTTTTTGTAATGTTCGGTTTAAAAAACAAACAAACCAAGCAATCAACCTAAACGAGTCTATGTTTAATCACTGCAGGCATGTGCGCGCGTCTTTAGAAACTCAAGACGACAAGAACGTGTGGAAATTGTCAGAAATGCTTCCTAATACTAGAAACTGTCTTCAGCCAGAGCTCGGCTTGTGCAGTCTAATGGCATCTCCCATGTTGCCATAATAATTCCAATGATATATTACCAGACCTGCTATTTTGCATAAGCGGGACATAAGAACATTGGACGCTTGAACAAGTTAGCATTCAAGCATAAGCCGAAACAGCAGTCTTTTTCTCCCCAATAAAAAGAGGATGAGTCAGGCAACATAGGAATCCAGCATGATCTGCGAAGGCATACTGACTATTTTGAATGGTGAGCTACGCAAATGGATTGCTTGGATGAAATAAATTACCAGCTTTTTATATTATGAATCCAAGTCGAAGACATTTCAACCTGAGATTAACTCAACTATTCACACACTTGTGCACACTAAGAGGTTGTTTGACAGCTTTCAGTTTTAATGACGACACGTTATGTGGTGGCCAGGTAATGTGTAAGATGCCCATGCCATCATGGATGGAAAAATCTCCATTGGTGTGATAACCTGTTCATCCTACATCCAGGTTGCCAGCTGACTTCATTTTGTTACCACATGTTGCTGAGCCTAGACCAGACCACCTGAAGCATTCCCAGATCATAGCTTCAGCTCAGAAGGGAGCATTACACATGATGGGTGCATTGTTTCATATCTTATCCTGACACACCCATCACTCCGGAATAGGGTCAATCAGGACTCATAAGACCGTTTGACTTTTTTCCATTGCTCCAAACTCCAAGCTTAACACTCCCAAGCAAACTGAAGCCTTTTTCCCCCCCACTTAGCTTACTAGCAAATGGCCACATAAGTCAAATTGTTCATGTGGAAATTATGTCACTTTTACTATTAAACATTGCTATTGTCTATGTGTTTTTGATACAACTTCAGAAACTGCATTTTTCTTGACCAGGCAGTGTACAAAAGTATCAAAAGGATGAGCAAGTAAATAGTTAAAAGAAGGAATCGTGCTATGTTTATCCTAACATTTACACCTGTGCATCACTTTGCTCCTGCTCGAAGAGCGATAAATCCTGTTTATTAAATTTTATGAAATTTAAAGACACGGAGCCGCTTTTATCGGGTCAAGTGAAATTTGTTCGACGAGCCGTGAAGGCCCGAGGGATTGAGTCAACACGCCTGCATACTCAAAGAGCAAAGGCAAAAGATATTGTGGTCTGATGCAATATGCTTTTCAAAAGAGCAAAAAAACAGGGAAGCTGGTTGGAACTACAAGGAGAAGCAATACAATACTTATTACAAAATAACATTTGCTTTGCGGCAAATTGGATTTATGCTGCTAACTACTCCATCTAAACATGACAGCTTACAACTAAACATGAGTAAATATTTTTTTTGGGGGAAAAAAAAAAAAAAAAAAGTAGTTCTTGGTGCTACAGGCAGAAACGTGTGTTCACCCTACAATCTCTCGCCGGTGTCCGACGAATGCCTCACGTGTAGGAAGGGGTGTTGAAACCAGTATTGCTTTTCAATCATGTGGTAATGCAATTACCTTTTTGCCTCCAGAGGTCTTGTCGGTTTTGGCTAGGTCGCTCTTGTCTTTGCTGGTGGATTTGGAGCGCTTGCTGTTGTCCTTGTCATTGGAGCGCGGCGAATCAGACGGACTGGCGCTCTTACTGTGCTTTGAGGAGTCTGTGAGGAATAGGCAACAGCCGGGGTGAAGATAACACACACATACGAACGCACACACACACAAGTGCTCTGATTGCCTCTGCCTCAAAAAAAAAATTCTGGCTCGCAAACAAATGAAAACGGTTTTGACTCACTTGTTCCATTCTCGTCTTTGCGGCGCTTGGCTTCCTGGCTCAACTCGCGGTCGCTGTTGGAGTAGTCCTAAAGAAAAGAGAGAAAGAAAAAGGAAAACAAAACAAAAATGAAGAAAGGTCTGCAAATAACACTATGGCCGCCCCCCCCCCCCTCCTCGTCACACTATGAGCTCAATGTCTGCTGTTTACACCAAGCAAACTTCACATTATAGAGTTAGGCTTGTTTGTAGCCTGAAGGAACACAATGGCACACACACACACACACACACCCCATCCTGGCTTGCTGAGCACATGCACAGCATGCCATTTATAAAAACCCAGCCGAGGGCAGAGGTGCACTCACTCGTTTGCGGTCCTTCCTCTCCTCCTTCTTGTCCCTCTCTTTGGAGCGGTCCCTGGACTTGTCGGACTCTTTCTTCTCGGCTTCGCTCTTAGTCAGGCTGGTGCTGTTGTTGGCGTGATGCTGCTGAAGGATTGTGGGATACAGTAAAAAGGGAACATTAGCGCGATGCTCTCTGCATGACTTGACACCTGAGCATCACACCTCAAACGGGTGCTGGCTCTATGCATGCACAACTGAACAGTACGGCAGCATGAACGAGGCTTTATTCTGACTCCGGTTTACATATTTACAATAGAATAGGAGGTCAGAGAAGAAATACAGCTACATAAGCATTAGATTTGAATGTCAACTGACTCGGTGACTAATTGTCGCATGGCCACATTATAGAGGAATATATTTTGGGAATGAGAGCACTTCAGTTCTGCGGGACGTGTCTGCTTTCCTTACACTTACTTTGCCCACACTTTACTCATAAGTCATAGGACAATACACCAATGGGGACTTTGCAGCAATTTTTAAGACACACATTGCTAACACTATTCCACACCCTCAAGATCCCCGTAAAAGATTGTTTCTCAGCTCTGCTGTTCTCTGGCAGGCTGTGGCTCAGCAGTAGCTTATTTACTAGAGATTGGAATCACCTGATATGATATCACGATACCTAGGAGCCTATTCGATTAACACTGCGATTTTGTATCATGAATTTCTAAATATCCCATTTCTTTTTTATAAATTTATTTTTCCCCCGATTTTTTCCCCCTAATTTTGTCGTGTTCAATTCCTCCCAGTCACTAGGGGGCACCCACATTAAGATCCTACCGCCACTCGGTCAGGAGGGCCGTAGACCGCGCACGTGTTTCCTCCGACCCACGTGACGTCACCAACCATTTTTTTTTTTTTTTCGAACTGCTTGCTCACGCACCGTTGGGGGCAGCGTAACGCACTCTGAGGAACAGCGCTATCCGCTCCCTCCGCTTACGCGAACTCACAGACGCCCCTGACTGGCTTGTAGAGCCGTCGTTAATGTGGGAGCACCAAGTACCTCTCATCCCTCCCCTCTGAGAGAGCTCGGCCAATCAGCTCTTTCTAAGCCTCCGGCTGTGAGAGGTAACAGCATCACCCGGGGTTCGAACCAGCGATCTCCGGATGATAGGGCGAGCACTTGACCACTGCGCCACTCGGAGAAATATCCCATTTCTTTATAATTTGTTTTTTCAATTTTCTTAAGACCATGAACCTTCAAAAGAATAAAAAAAATAAAAAAAAGTTTTTTGGCGTACCAGCTTCACAACTGAATTGAACATGAGTAATTAAACATATCCCATTCCTTATACCAGTTTTCAAACAATACAAAATGACTTCAAACACAAGAGTTCGGTGCCGGTAGGATTATAAAAAGGAATCGTCACGCTTTACCACCTCAAATGCCTCAAAAAAATTTTGAGCGTGTTTTCAGCAGCTGTGAGCACACGGGCGAGTGCGCGCAGCCTCTAATGTGGTCATGCGTGGCTTCTAACGTTCGTGTTTCACGACTAATCAGTGATGGTGGTGTTTTGAGACTGGTGTAAGGGTGTGTAATTAGTGGGTTTAAGACTAACTTGATGCTGAATTTGGAGAAGAGAAAAAACTTTTGTGAGCATATGAGGCGACTTTTGATAAAGTAATGCTACAAAAAAAAAAAGTGTTTCCTCATGCACACATTGCATGAATGTTATATCCAATGCTGATTGGTCAAGTTCGATCAAGCTGAAAACCAACCAGTTCTGGTCACCAGTTGGTCGACTGGTGCGTCTCAATTATAAATTGTAAGGAGAATCAATGTGGCGATACACGAATTGGGATACAATAATAATAATCAGAATTCATTATTAAATTGATTCCCCCCCCCCCATCTCTATTATTTATGTACACACTAAAATGAGGCACTCGGAGCAAAAGTGAATTAAAGGGAATTTTAGGTACAAAAAATGCTTAATCTGATGGAACATTAACACACAGAGGAGCTGTGAGAACTGTGTTAATTTGTTAGAGAAATAGTACAATATGGGACCATTAAAACTCAGCATGATGACGGCTAATGATAGAAGGAAGCTGCCAACATCCGTTGATCTAAATTAGATGATAATTATTAACAGTAAATAAGTTACGTATTTCAGTACCAGTACATGAGAAGCATCAAAAGGACAATACTGACTGAATTAGTGATATCAATCTATACGAACTGAAGTCACGTCAGTAGTACGTAGAAGACAGAAGTTGTACACTACTAGTCAAAGGTTTAGACCTTTAAACTCTATTGTCCTTTCTGATTTTTATTTCTTTCGACACTAAAGCAATGCTAAAAGCGTCCAAAATATGCAACAATCATCTCTCAACAGTTGATATTGAGATGTGTCTGCTCTGTAAAGCATAACGGCTCTAATCTGAGGTGCTGTTTGTTAATTGGTGATTTCAGAGACTGGTGACTCTCCTCTGCAGCAGAGGTACGTTTTGGTCTTGCTTTCCTGAGAGACAGTTTCATCATGGTGCTTTATGGGTTTTGCAAATGCACTTGACAAATACTGAACAGCTGACCTTCGTGTCTTAAAATAATAACTGACTGTGGTTGTAAATGAATAACCTTATGCCATACAGATGTGGCCATTAAGAGTGCACGTGTTTTTCCGCGAGATGCCGCAAGCAACATTCGGGAATTTAAATAAATGTGTTGTGCTTCACTGAATATCCACCAGATGGCGCATGGAAGGA
>JAQQZT010000002.1:10826476-10847537 GCA_030068275.1 Clarias platycephalus
TATAATTAGTTAGCCTAAAACAATATTGTTTCCAATGCTGAAGCAAACATGAATTTTATTTTGTTTTACAATAGATCATTCATGATGAACGTGTGTATATGTGCTTCATATTATTTTCATAATGATGAAATAAGATGCCCAAATTCGTGCTTTGAAATTCATAAGTTTCTTATATAGTTTTTGTAATGTCTTAACAGGGACAAAACAATGAAAGACATGGCAATGCCTCGGTTTAATTGGTCTTAAATTAAATTAATTTACCTGATAGTAGGCTACCTTATAATCTGATAGTGTTAACTATGCAAATGTCCTGATTCGTGAATATGCCAACATGTTTTATTTAAAACGTAAAAATGTGTCGCCATCATCAGAAGACATGAATGAACAATTTATCATTATATTCATACATGTGTTCATAAAATAATATTTACTTAATATGATAAAATTATAATATATATTATAATTTTATCATATTAAGTAAATATCATTTTATGTTTACTTATTTTATGAACACAAAGTGCTTCGGGCTTTTCATCATGTTTTTTGCTGTTTGTGTCCAGCATTGAATAATTATTTCATCCATTATTTGACCACGGCTGGGAATAAGAGCTGGAATGCGATTGTGAATTTATGACTGAAATAAAGCTGTTCTTTGCCGTGCGGAAACCCGCGGCTCATACTTGCACTTTACAAAAGGCAGCGTTTTGATCAAAAGGCTGTTATTTCATAGTTGTTGTTGTTTTTAATCCAGTATCATACTAGAATTTAGAAAATAAATCCAAAATTGTGTCTAAACTTTTGACTGGTACTGTACTATTAAAAAAAAAAAAAAACAGGCAAGAAACCTAAGCAAGCCATCAACATTTTTTTTTTTTTAAATGGCAAGACTGTTATTTATGTAGAGTTTAACAGATCCAGCCGTCTTGTACGTCCTTGAGTTATAATTTAAGAGTTTGCCCCAGTGCACCATATTTCAAGGGAGGTGTTTTGGCACAGTTAGACAGCTAATGTGCAGGGAGGGGGGGAAAATACTAATATTTTACTTCATATTTTAAAATATTAGATAGATCTTTCACACATGGTTATAAAACATGTGTATAAAATAACTATATGCTTTAATAATATTTAAAGTTAGGATATACAGTGCATCTAAATGAATGAACATCTTCAAAAAAACTCTCCTTCCCTACCAATAATTTAAAACACCCCAATATTTTAGGCGTATGATTCAATTCAATTCAATTTTATTTATATAGCGCTTTTAACAATGGTCAGTGTCTCAAAGCAGCTTCACGAAAATGAAAGAAAATTTACAAAAACTTGACACTTAAGGAATAATGTATTCAATGATTACGACTTACAGCTCATGAAATCAAAATAGAAACAAAATTGAGCTGTAATCTGTAACCCTTTACATGTATTGAATCTAGAACATATGAGAGGTTTGAATAAGTAAAAATAAAATCCTACATTTTCCTTTTTTTTTAAGAAATAAATGCACTCTACATCCTCTGGTAAGGTGCATCCCAGAATTTCTCAGGTTTCACTTCCCTATATGCTAGTTGAGGATTGCTAGACTCAAATTCAGCAACATAGATTCATCGTGCCTGCTCGCTTCAACAATGGGGCAGGAAACAAAAGGGCTTTTCTTGGTCGACCGGCTAAACAATTCGACAAAATATTTTTAATTTTATTTTTTTTTTTAAGTAAGCAAGCAGTGTGGCCTTACTTGTTTTTAAAATACATTTAATAGGTTTTGCTACTTAACTTCAGAAGAATAATATTTGTCGTAAAATTGGTACGGTCAGGATGAGTTTTACACCAATGCCTCTGGTGAGTTAATGTATAGAATAAATTATTTCAAAAACAGGGAAGAGAAGCAGGCCACCTACAGAACAAAACACATCACCGATCAACAATATACGTAATGACCTTCCATTTCATAACACTAGAAAACAGTGAAACAACCATGATGATCAGTTTACTACACGCAATCGTATCAAAGCTCGGAAAGGACTCTCACTATGTCTGACAATTCACAAATAAATCTGGGCAAGGAAAATCTCATTAGCACATCACATGAACCATGACAGTAAAAGCTGCTTGCAAAACTATTCCTTTTTAACTTCACAAGTGGATCTATTATATGAATAATGGCTTTCTACTAACCAGGCCATCCACTGCTGCCAATTCATGGTGGGGTTTCTTAGCAAAATCCAGGTATTTATAATAAAAAAAAAAAAAAGAAGAAGAAAAAAAACCTCAAAGATTCCCTGCATAAAAATAATGAATCAAATGTTTTCCTTGTGCACAAATGCTCCATTTCTGCAACTCAAACCAACCACAGGATAACCTGAAGACAAATTCAATGATCTGCAATGATGGCCACATTATAAAAGCAGGTTAGCTGGTGAAAAACAGCCATAAAAATAAGGATGACATGTTGATGATAAAGTGTGCAGAAGGACAGCCGCAGGATCGTAAAAACTCAGGCTTTCTCTGGTAATTGACAACAATCTGTTAGTGTAAGCTGCTAACAATAAATCACCTGCTGAATCGTCTCTGCTACTCGATAGGTAAAAATGTGAAATAAAGACAAGCGAGCAAGCGAGAGAATGAAAGCTAGAACAAGCTTGTTAGCGCTGAAGAAGTCGACTGTACCACGGGACTTTGAAAGAGCCTTTCGAGCTGTGAAGCCATTTTTCTGGCACCTAATTAGGACTGTTACAAAATCCTCTCATTGCCAAGGTGCATAAAATCTTCATGCTTTTAAACAAAGGCGGCTGCTTGTAAAGGAACCAAAAGCTCAATATGGACTTTAAATGATAAACTGAATTCAATCGTTTCACCTCATTCAGGCGACAGTTTTTTTTTGTTGTTTTTTTTAAACATCAAAACTGTAATTAACTTTATTTCCACTAACAAATACAGACATTTCATTTTTTTGTTCTTCTTCCCAAAAGAGTTACAAGTGCACTACCCAAAAGTTACACAACAGTTTGTAGAAACAACAAAGTGTCTCTTAATGAATTAAACTAAGCAAGACGGTTATTTTGATAAATTATGATCATGTTAGCCTGATAGGTTATAAGACCACCTAGTGAAATCATAGGGTTTTTTTTCATTATACAGAATTTACTTTGTACCACAGGAGATACTTAAAAGGCCTTTAAATAGATAACTGCTGTGATAAATTTGTTTCAACGGCAACAATTATTTTAACCCCAGTATTTTAAGTCCAGTGTGTAGCTTCTCAAATCTTGGACAAGGTCAGAAGATGTATTCAGTGATGGTGGGGGAAAGTGTACTGTTTCATAAGGATCAAATTTATAGGCCTGCATCAATCAAAGAAAACAATTAATGAGATTGCTAAAACTAGAAATTGGGTGGCAATATACTGTATATTGGGTATCTGCGAGGTCACAAATGGAAGGGGGAGGCAAGTGCTTTGGGTTGCAAGAACAATTCAACAAGAACACATGATTGGGATTAAACAGCTCAGTTGAAGTTTGAGTGAAGTTTTCTACAAGATGCTCATTTGATAATTTTTCAAAGAAGTCTCCAGTGAAAGCGTTTTGTAATAATCTGAGGTCTTAATATCAGGACCGGGTATGTTTTTGTCTTTCAGAGAACAGACAATAGACAAGCTGCTGACGGACTAATACTCATCGCTATTATGAGAAATTGGTGAAGTTCTACAACAGTAAACTAAACCATAAACAAAAACAGAAATTGAACTGAACGTGAACTGCTAAGATAATAAGGTGGGAATAACACTTTGTATGAAAGGGGATTTGGGGGAAAATCAGTGCAATAGTTGTCCTTCAAATCCAGTTATATATACACACACTCCTGGCAGGTGACATTCGTTTCTTTTTCTTTTTTTATTAAAGACTACTGTCTACTATTGTTTGATAATACCGGTATACTGGAAGATTAAGTCATTTTTCATAATCATTTCTTTGAGCTTTAATGCTTTTGTTCGCCAGTGAAGGAGTATTAAAGCAGATACATCACTGGTTTACAAGATGTCAAAGTGGTAGATAAAGAATGTTCGCTTTCTCTTAAACTGATTTTATTGCTTGCCCCGTGTCTGATGTAGGTGTTCAAATTTTATATTGCACTGACAGCTTGGATATTATCTTTTGCACAGGGTGGGAGAAAACGGTATCTTATCGCGCGAGTGCTTTTCCACTTGCATGGTTTTGGTTCACTTTTCCCTTTGAGCAGAAGCGGAACTTCGAATCAATACCAATTCTTCTGATTGATCGCTTTTACCCTGTGATAAAACATTTCTATTCTGATGGGTGCGGGCTCTTTCAGGATGACTTCGTCCTATTGCTCAGGGCACCAGTGGTTTAACAAGTACGAAAATATGCTATGGCCATCTTCCATCACTATATCACAACATGACTAGGAGAAGTTTAAGCGAGGGGTTAGACGGGACTCTCCATGACCGTCATTAACAGTAAAAAAAGAATCTTCAGAAAGAAAAGCTCCAGGAGAATTCCAGAGACATGTAGTGTCTATTGCAAGCTGCTCTAAAGCCGTTCAGGTGGCTCATAATTGCCCAAACACACTGTATATAAGATTATGCTTTGAACATATGCTAAACCTGATATTGTCAAATTAACATTCATATAGACATTATTATAGTTCTAAATAATAAATGACTATTTCAAAGAGTATCCTTTTATAAGCAAAGAGTTAAAGTTAAAATATAAATCCTCTCGCAATCATGTGGCCTCACAAGGAAAGTTACTTTAGTAAAATATCACAATTTTTAAGAAACTCATAAAAGATGGCTAAGGAAATGGAAAGCTCCGAAAAAAGAAAAAAAAAAAAACCTTCAGCTGGATCCTGCTTTTGAGGGAGGCACCATCAGCATATTTTCAAATATCCTGCCTTTGCTTTCAGTAGACATAATGGAGGAAAAACTCTTATCAGCCGACCAGCTGAAGAGAGCTGAGGAATATCAGAGCAAGCAGGGAGTCCAATGAGATGCTAAGAAAACTAAGTGAGGCTCAGGAGAGCCGGGGCAAGCAGAGAAAATAGAGGATATTGTGGAAAAGAAATTACATTAGCAGATTGTGGAGCACTTGAGTGCAGGTGAGTGCGAGTGTAGGCGTGTGTGTGTGTGTGAGATGGGGAGCTGCAAGGAAAAGGTAGGTTATGAATTATAAGATATGGTTTCTTTCTGCAGAAGCACAAATTCTGAGCTAATGAAGGGATTTGCGGTTTTACAGCGTGCGGCTTGAGTGGAATCTCGTTACAGAGATTTTATTGCACTGACTTTATAAAGTGCTAAAATTCACACCAAAACGCTCTTGGGTAAATGTAAAGGTAAATCAGCTTAATGTGTTGCTTAATCTCATCAAAAGGAAACAGGGCAACATTTAGCGACATGTTTTCACATTAGAAGTCTAGTGAGTAAGCTCGCAGTACTACTCGTCACCTGTGCGTTATTCACAATCTTTCCCGATCCAAGCACAACTTTATGTTCACGCTAACAAGCCACAAACTGGCAGGTGACTGTTAACGTGCGACACAGGGCCACGATTTCAATGAATGATTTCAAAGCGAAAGCAACAGTGCAACAAGCGCCGTTTGAACTGAGGAAAAAAGGCGCCGTATGGATTTAAATGAGCAGCAGCCTGTGAATGGATAATTACTGCGGTGAGTAATACGTTTCGAAATCACGCTTAGAGCGCACTGGACAAGCCTCTGGAGGTAGTGTTACGATCTGGGATTGCTTCAACCCGCCGGGTCTTGGCTCACGTTAACGTTATGTGGCAATAGAATGAAGTCAGCTGATGACCTGAACGTATTGAAAGAGCGGGTCATCACATTAATGGAAAGCATTCTTTTTCTAAATTTCCTGATGTCGTGGGCATTTTCCTGACTCAAGCTTTGAAACAGTGGAGCACGAATCAGGAGGAATAATTTCACACATGAACTGGCCACCATATTACACGTCGTAATCAAAAACTTAAAAAAAAAATAAAAAAAAGTCTAACAAAATGTTAGCGTGCCCAATCTTTTTTCTTTTTAAACCAAGCAGTGTATATTTGCGTTAAGCTCAAGTTGGAATGCTAGACCCGTAATATAAAATGCTAGTAATTCTTAGCAAGGATCCAAATGTGAACGAGTTCTTCTGGGTGCATGAGCAATCATTTTACACATGAATCGCTCATAATTGGAAATGTTAAGGATGTATTGGAGATTTTTTTTTTTTTTTGCGCCAGACAGGGTCAATAAAGTAAATAAATACACTGAAGTAACATGACAAAATTGTGAACAAAATTTGTATTTGAACCAAAATCCATGTAGGAGTGAAAAAAATGTGACTGATAAGAGACAACACGATAATTTAACCATGCTGCGCTACTTTACAACTTTTTATTCTGTCCCAGTAGTACGTGTGCCGCTCAAACAACGCTATTTTCACTGCATAAAATCCTAGCAAAAAGTTTGTTAAACTGAAACCGTTACACATGAATGATCAGTCCAACACACTATCCAGATGTGGCTTCTTTGAGACTTATTTCTGTTTACAGAGCAACAATGAACAACACTTTTAGCCACGTTACCTCTGAAATGCCAGGTCCTCGATAATGTCTTGTTTATAGAACTGTTGCATAAAAGCCAGCTCACACTGGCAGTTGTGCTGCTATACTGAATTTCGGCACAGCTGCCATTACTCGTGCCGACAGCTGTGCTGATATTTGGTACAGGAGTATTCTTGCTCAAGTGGTATTGCTTGATTAAACCAAAAGAATTATCCTATGTACCCAGGAGGCCTGCAAATGCCATGCTGCCCGATACAACGCATCAATCTGTACACTTAAAGCATCACAGAAGAAAAGGACACTGAGATTATTGAAAATGATATGCACCTTGATGGCTGAGTCCTTGAAGTCATTGAGATTATCCTGTAGGAATGAACGGAGATGACAGATGAGCTGAAGAAGTTGGCACACAGCAGGAGAAAGGGGTTGGGGAGGAAGGGAGGGGGAGGTTGGCCGGCATTCAACACATCCCCATAGAGACCTTCAAAGACTAGAACTTTGACATGGTTAGTGGAGGAAACAACTTGGAGACTAAACTGTGGACTAGATGCGCTTTGAGAACCTGTGTTGCGTTTAACTTGTTTATTTGTGTCTAAATAAAGAATACATTCTACTACGTCAGTTGTGTGTAGGAATATGTGCTAGAAAAGATAACTGACTTGGTTAACATTCTAACATGGAGAAGTGCTACATTACGTGCCCTGGTGTGTAAGATATCAGTGAATCTAATGGTTGATGTTAGGTCTTGGTGATTGGGTGCATATGGAATTAGTGTGCATATAGAATTACAACAAGCTCCCTGGTTGCAGATAAGCAGCTCCTTCTGGAAAAGCTTTGCCCATGCTTTTTTTTTCCTCCCTCTCACTATTCAGCTGCTGCTGGTGATGCATCATGGGGCTTTTCCTGGATGGCTGGAAGGCCTGTGTGCCTTTTTGCAGAAGATGTGAAGATCTGGGGGAGCAGGGGGTAAAAACACTTTCCGTAGCACATCTGGGCCACTTTCTGCCACCAAAAAAGAGGAAACAAACAAAAACAGCTCGAGAGCCAAAGGCTGGGAGGAAGAAAAAAAAAGGAAGCTTGATCTCGTCTCGAGGATCCAGGATGGATAGGAAGCAGGAGAACACACAAACTCCAACCGCACTGGGACGTCAGGGCGCTCTGCCCCGATGCTCTACTCGAGATATCTTCCAGCATGGGGGGAGGGGAAGCCTTCTCTCGTGTCGGTGTTTAAAAAGTGGTGATTTACGTTTACTTTTTCTTGGAGGATTTAACTCTATAGATGAAGAAAGCTGCTCACATAATTTAAAAAATTGAAGAAAAAATTTTTTAAAACATCAAAAAAAAAAAAAAAAAAAAATGCTGGAGGGGATTTACAAAAATATATCTATATTTACAAAAAAAAAAAAAAAAAAATGTGACAAAATATTTTCCAAGGCACTTGAGGGCGGTTTTTGCAGCACAGGACATACAAAATGGGAAGCAAAAAATCTGAAGTGACGATTAAAATTTTTTTGGCAAGTCCATTGAATTCTATCATCAAAAAATTCTAGGTATTTAAAAAAATAGATTCTCCAAAGGGGAAAAAAAAAAATAATTGTCCATGCGATGTACAACTTCTCCCCCTACTGCTCTCCTATTGAACGCTGGATTCCAGAGGCCTCCCCTGAACTCTGGCATGTGGAGGGATGGGACAAGAGGAAAACGGCCCTCCTCAGGCCATACTAACCTTAACTGCAGAGGAGTGTGAGGGCGAAGAATGTGTGTCGAGCTTTCGTCTTTTTTGCTCTAGTAGAGAAGGAAAAACACAAGTACAAGGACTTTTAGTTTAAACCTTAATATTCAAATCCCACCAATTCCACTAGTATACAGAATGCCGGCAACTACTTAAAGATTTCGTTCTATATCTCATTATGGTAAATGCCTGAGGTACGATCTAATGATGGAATAACAGCAGGTCTATCTAAAGGAGACATCAATTCACCCGCATGACACAAAAGCCGGACATATCCACATCTCCCCTGCTACAACACTTTTGTATGCCATTCTCACACAGCTTTCCATAAAGACCACTAGTATTCCCCCAGTGGAATTCTGTGGCAGACAGACTAAAGAATTCTCAATGGAAAAGGTGAGATTACGGGATTTTTTCCTTCCACTTCCCATGACACGGGTCAGGACGCGGTGTCTGAAAGAATTCCAATGCCAGTGTCACAGTACAAAGCAAGCACGCCTAAAGCCATCATAAATGGTCAAACTAGCCAATGACACCTGCATGAGACACAAGAGGACGTTACCAACGTCTTCATCAGGCAGACTAATGTGCAATGGACATGCAACAACTGCCTGTGGTCAGTGTTTGCAGACACCATGCTGCACCTGGTGAAATAAATGATTGTAAATGATTATCATATTACAATGGCACTTGTCAAAAAACCCTGTTTTGCTGGGAAACCTCGGGAACTCGCATTTACGTGGATTTGACAATGTGACAATCCAAGTATTCCCGGTAACCTCTTCACTTTAAGCAGAATAATGCACGGTGACACACCGCAAACATTGTTCAGGAATGTTTTGAGGAGCATGCCAAAGAGCTAAAGGTAATAATTCAGCCTCCAAATCCAACAGATCTCAATCGAATCAAGCACCTGTGGGGTTTACTGGACCAACCCAAGTCTGACCCTTGAAGACTGACCTTGCAGAACTTAAAAGATCTGCTGGTAATGTACTGGTGCCAGAGACCACAGCATACCATACGAGTTCCTGTGGAGAGCCGTTCTGGCAGCACGAAGGCAATTTTTACAATATTAAGCAAGTGGTTCCAACATTATGGCTGATGGGAGAACACAAGCACATGCAGCAGGAAATAAAGATGGTCTATCTGGGATTTTGATTTGTGGCCACGATAAAACTCCCCAGTAGAAGAAAGGTTAACATACATTCTCTATATAGTCTTTGGTGCTGCAAAAATTAAATCAGTCCCACTTTATGTGACTGCATTAGGCTAAACTGACACAGCATCTCCTTTAAACTTTAATGAACCCGGAATACAAAAGTCATCCAGCCGACGTGAGAAATGAGAATGCTACTCTACAGCCTCTACATCTTCAGACTGTGGGAATGTAACGACTACAGAATAGTGATAAAATTATCATCCTGAATCATTCCTCAATGCTGGGGGAAAAAAATAAAAATAAATAAAGTGCCTTACCCCGTTCAGACTCGATTCCTTCTGATCTGGGAACGGGGGACTTGAGGGACCCAGCGTTTTTCTCGCCCTTGCTGCTTTCCTTTAGCTTGCCCTCCTTGGCCACATCTCGCTCCTTGGATGACTCTTTGTCTGCAGCCTTGGTGTCGCTCTTGCTCTTCTCATCCTTCTTGTCATCCTTCCTCTTGTCCTTCTCAGGCTTGACCTTGTCCTTGGCATCGCCAGCTTTCTCCTCCTTCTGCTTCTCCTTCCCTCCTGCCTTGGCCTCTGGAGTACTGGCAGCAGTCTTCTCCTTCTTTTCCTTTTTCTCCTTCACATTCTTGTCCTTGTCGTCCTTCTCTTTGCTCCCTTTGATGCTGTACGAATGAAGGTATACACTTTAAGAACTTGGTTTAATAATTAAACAAAGATCTACAGTACTGTGCAAAAGTTTTGAGCCACACCTCATTTCTTCATAGTGTGCCAGACTTTCTTTTTTTTTTTTTTTTTTTAGGTAGACTTGAGAAATAATTCTCCAGGCTTCCTGAAGGACACATTTTTGTCTCTCATTTTCAGTCCGGTCCCCTGTACCTGACTAGGTTCAAAGGAATGCTTTTCTGTTTCGCTCGTTAACAGTGACCTATGAATCACGCAAGCATAATAACCATTTAACTTAAGGCATGGACCAGTGAAAAACAGATGACAGATGATTAAGCCCATGATTAGAATTAGGGCTGAAACGATTCCTCGAGTAACTCGATTACAAAAAACAATCGAGGCTTCTTTTAATTCATTTTAAAAGCTTGCGTTATGTTTTTGCGCAATTATTTGTTTGGCATGACACAGCGCGCTTCCGGATGCAAACCGCCAGTAAATACAGACGAAGAAGAAGCGCTTACGTCACCCACAAATCGGAAGGAGATGCAGACAAGTTAGCTGTGTATTGATTTGAGGGAGCGCTCTGTTAAATTATCAGCGAGTCAAGAGAAGAGAACTTTTAGTTCTGAAAATTAAGTTGCACAACTTGGTGTTTTTGTATAATTAGTTATTTTAATGTTTGCCTTAGTTTTCTTGATAGTCATTTAAAATACCTGTTTTTTTGTTTTTGCATCTGAGAAAAGGCTTTAAAATAAGAATGTATGGCACTGTAATGCACTTCATTCGTCTCAGTCAACTTTAAGATATTCCTTGTATTGTGAATAATGATAATGTTTATTTTAGATAAAATGCTGTATGCATTTAAAAAATAAAAGTTGATTTCTCTAAAAAGTCAAGCAATTAATCTTTGTTAGAATTAGAATACTGGTGATGCTGAATGCTGAGGGGTCGGAACAGACGAGAGGGGAAATGAGGCTGCTGCTGAGGTGCAATTTTTAAATTGTATCTTTAGGTACTGTGTCAGTAAAAAATGTGTTCTCGTTTCTTACATTTAATTTAAATCATTACATTTCATTTGATATGAAGAAGTGATGGGTAGGTCGAGACTTTTTTTCGTAGTACTATACAACTCTGTAAAGTTGGGTTCTGAGAAACCTTGAATTCCCTAAAACATCATCAGACAGAAAACAAGAACTAAATTAAAACCTCTACAAAATTCAAACTAAATCCTGATTTTATGGGCAAAGCAGCTAGTAATCGAGTAAACGGTCATTACAAAACGTTACACAATGCCTTAATATTTTCTGAATGATGGTTTTAAACCTTCGAAATCCCAGAGCAGCTCATTCGCACTAAGGTGAATTACACTCTAGTATCTGATAATGGCACTGTCTCTGATCTCAGCAAAATAGACTAAAGCCCATAGAAACCATTACAAACTCATTCCATTCCCACTGGTCCTGAATGGGCCTTAATGGTGACCTTTCTTTCCACCTCCCTCCGTGCGACACCTTTGATGTCTTCTTTCAAAATGATGCTTTATATATCCAATTTAATAGGCTTTTCACAATTGTTCGGATGTCGTAACAACCGCATCGCGCCATGATAGCTCTTCTGAAAGGACTTCTTTGAGCAATAGCTCAATTTAATAGAACAGTAAGCAGATTCTAGCCTGGAACACTGTTCAAATTTGATTATGTAGTTCATAAGAAAGGTAGGCTTTGATAAAAGATTGATTTATTTGGCAAGTAGTTTGAAATAATAAGCTTGTGCTAAACTTCCTTGCCTCGAGGATGAACCTTTTAATAACATTATCCACGAGATGAGAGCAGTACATCATTCTGCAGTGCTCTGAGCTGGGGTTTGTGCTGCAGGTGGATGCCTCCGTGTGTGAGTGCATGTGTGCGCGCGCATGTCAGGAGAAGATCTCAACTGTACCTGTTGGGTGTGCTGCTCCCGTTGCTGCTGCTCGCTTTATTCGCCGTGGTTGGGTTTTTGCAGGCCGTTTTCTGAGCCACCTGAGATTTGTCCTTAGACTTGTCTGAAAATATCAAATATACACTGCGTTCTTGAAAATGAAACCAAATGACCGCTTCTGTTACCGGACACATGATTTACTGCAGGTCATCTGACAAATGCTTCAGAAAGCATAAGCAGTTCATGAAGCCTTTGCTGGAGGTTTAAATAATTCCTTATCAAATAGATTTGGGAATAGACTAAATGCATTAATGAATAAATAAAATTAATAAACACAAGCAGAAGAAAAATGCATTTTAAAAGCAAAACGATTTAGAGGAAAATGCAAAATCTACATAAATTTGTACAATAATTTCATTTCTGTGCATTAGGAATAATTTCATGACAGTAATTACTATATTTTACCTCGTTCACCCAACACAGTAAGATTAAAGATAACGAGTAAAAACCCACTACAGTAAAAACTTGGGGAGATTATTGTGTATCATAATTAGGTTAATTGTAATTCTTTAAGTATGTTAACATCAGGTATTTAAAAAGCCTTATAAATGACAACCTATCCACATGGCATTCTGTCGGGGTGTGTAGCGGTGCATCCTCAAATCCAAATACATAATTTTATAGATTTTCCCTGTTTAATTTGTTATCACATTAACACCTTGTCCTTGGGTGTACGATTCATAATCTACACATGAACAAACTCTGAACAGTTAATCAGTAAATAAATGTATGCGATGATATGACATGGGGGGGGGGGGGGGGGGGGGGTTTGGGCATCAAAAACAAAATCATAATTTATTTGTACTGATGACAAAGCAAATGACTGGAGTCTGTGCTGTAGGGCTGAACTCAAAGCGTCTGGAAAGATCAACATCTTAAATAATCATATTGATGCTCCGGCAAATAATTAAATCATGGTGATGTGATGTGTATATCCACAAATTAACAGGTGCCAACATCTGCATCTCTGTATCTGAGCAAAAATACTCATTAAGGAATAATGGAAAAGGTACAGCTTTATGTTGTAATTGGTTTTCCTAATTAAAAAGCTACATGTTGATCTCTTCCGATAATAAATAAATAACAGACTCCGTTCACTCGTTCAATCTGTGCAGTTGTTTGTGCCCATTAACATAAAAATGTAAAAAATTACTTTGGTTTTTATTTATTAGCCGATGAATGTTAATGTCCTCGTGAAACGGAAGGGCCTCCAGTACACATACAGAACATTTGCGAAAAGATTTTTGGACCCCACAACATTTCGACACAGAACATACCCGTGTCCTCGGCAGCTCCCTCCTCAGTCTTTCCAGTGCTGGCAGAGGCAGGGGTGGCAGTGCCAGGCTTGCTGGAGCTGCCTGGGCCGTTCTGCAGAGCGCCAGGGTTGGCTGTGCTCGCAGGCTCCTTGTAGTGGAACTCGTTCTCAGGGACCATGTGAGCTTTCCTGCTTTTCAACTGGCCAGAGTAGCTGCAAGTCACATACATGGTTAAAACTCAGAGCCACACTGGGGTGCAGAGTCAAACATCATCTACAACATTAATCGATGTGACATTATCAACAAGAAGAAACGCAGGAGCACCCCGATTTAGAGTTCAGCAGCATATTACTTGCTGGAACGCTGGGAAAAAAAACGATTGAATGTATTCGCTTAGCGCTTGTAATGCTGATTCCCACTTTCTTGTTGATTGTGTACATCTATACGAGTGCAAAAAGATCAATATCGCCCTCCACCTGGTTAGATTACAAGTCACACTTGTGGAATAAACAAGCTGAATATCATTTGTCACTTGAATTAACCTGCAGACGAGGCTTGAGCATTTAAAACCCTCAGGAGTGAAAATTCCCTAACTCGGTTAGAGGAAATCACTTCCTCATTAACCTCAAACGGCACAAACCCATCAACAAATGTCAGATTCAACTCATCTTACAAACACTCTCGGTTATGTGACCTGTATTAAGCCGCAATCCAGAAAGGTAAAGGCGTAATTTAGCTGGTAATGCTAGTGACCTAGCACTGAAAATACAGAAAGGTTCTTTACCAAAGTGTCGTACCAAATCCTGTCTTACGGGGATTTAGCTCGATGCTATTCTTAAAACCTCCTGCCACGAGGATATGTTTTGGATAAGAGCCAATGCTGAAATGTAATCAAAAGCGAAACTTAAAGTAGACTGGAGAAAATAAAAACCTTGTTCTAACTGATAAGAACATATTTAACGTGACGGGACAGGCTGAGGTGAATTAATGGACTTCATTATGCTGCAATGTGGAAAGCTCTTAAAGCGAAGCTGACCTCATCATTCTTGCCCATTGACTGGATTAACGAAGCTAAAATCTGCGCTTCTGGATAGAAGAAAAAGTAAAAGCGAGGAGTGTTGTGCCTCACTCCATTTAGTGAACTGCTCATTAAGCAGAGAAGATTACCCTTCACTCCAGACTCCAGGTTTCATCAATAAGACAATTCTGTACCATACAAAGTGTCCAAGTCCTGCCTCCCAAAAAAAAAGAAAGCTAAACTGTAGTGTGGAAAGGAAGGGGAAGGGCAAACAGCTGGTAAATCTTGATAGAATTTTCTGAGCCTTAACCCGTTAACACCACCCGTTAAAAACCACAAACAAAACTACTGCAGAAAAGGTACAGGCCGAATGTCAGGCCGTCAGAATGCAAGGTACCCCATGGCTAAAGCATAGAGGTCAGGCCTCTTCTCCTTCTCCTCCTGGCAGATCTTGTGCACGCGGCACTCAAGCGCCTGGCCCAGGTTCAGCACTTTTGGGTAGAACGGCAGGATCTTGGTCAGCACGATGAGGATGTTGCGAATATGAGTGTACTCTCCCGTCTCCAGACAGTGCACTGAAGCCTAGAACAACACAGAACACAAAATAAACGTTTAATTAAAAGAGCCTCATAAGATGATTGGATAAGGCCTCTCATTTAGGTCACTTTCAGGCTGTGTACTGTATCGTTTGCTCTACCCCTGTCTCCAAGGTGTTCTTTTGGATTCGGATGAGATGGTTGGGAAGGCTAGTGAAGACCACCAAACTCATCGTTTTTATGAGACCATTGTGATACGTTTTGTTTTGTGACATGCTACATTATCATGCTGGAAGTAGCCGTCAGACGATGTGCCATGAAGAGATGCACACAGTCTGCACCATAATTCGATCACAGCAGGGTCAGAACTGCCGCTCACCAGATGCTTTCCTCTTTATTGCATCATTCTGTGTAAACTCTAGAGACTGTTGTGGGGGCAAACCTCAGAAATCAGCAGTTAGCATGCCATAATCAAAGCTACCGTCACATTTTTTTATTATTTTCACATGTTTGATGTGGACATTACCTGAGGCTGATGGCGCTTATCTGCATGATTATATGCCCTGCACTCCTGCTTATGAACGGATGAATATATGACTGTGTTCCTAATAAAGTGATTGGTAAGTGTAAATATTGCACTTAAAGGCTTTGCTCTATATAAAACAAGAGGTATCAGCTTGCATGAAATATGACAATCAAATTAGACCCAAGTCGAACGATCTTGTGGTGCATACATGCTTTATGTCCGTAGGTGGCTTTATAATAGCCCATTTAATCAGCCAGCAAAGTCGGTGCTTTTGGATCTGATTTTCTTTTTTCTCCTCCTCTAACAGGCTTTTAGTGAGAACAGAACAGGACCCATACCGACATCTTTGAAAGGTTCATTATATTGATGTATATCTACAGATATAAACACAAAAATAACTAACCACAGCATGTAGCCATAAGCTTATTAAGTTATCAGGTTTATTATTATGAAGTCAGGCACCATCCAGTTTAATGTAATGGCATTACGATTACAAATAATAGTGCTCTGCTAAACCTAGCAGTACTTGTACGCCAAGTGCAAGGGAAAAAAATAAGGAATAAAAAATTTGGATTTTCATGAATAATATAAAATCTTAAATTAGATATTTACTGCAGGGATTAATATATTTCAGGTGCAACATTTTTTAAAATTGAATTGATAATCATGTCAGTATAGTCCCCCCCATAGTCGTTACTTACAGTAGAAGTGTAAAATTATTCACTTGAATTAGGCAAAGAAAACAACTAATGAGATCACAGGATTGTACGGAGCCCCTTAAGGGACATGGGTGGAAAAGAATTAACTTTGGAGGGGAAAAAAAAAAATCCACCTTGGGGAGAAAAAAAAATTATAACACATGCTAAGCAAAAAAATAGGCTAACATGATATGGATGAACGAGAAAAAAAAATCCTAGCTTAATTTTCTTTAACAGTTCGCGAGATCTCGCTAAAAGTTCGCGAGATCATTGCCCGTGTAATATCGATCCAGTCCAGCGGGGGTCAGTAATGCGTCTAAAGGCTGGCTGGTTGGGGGGGGGAGTTAATACTCGGATATTGTTAAACAGGCATGGAGAGAATTACTGAGGAGAATTCTGAGTAGCTGAGTTTTACTTTCAGCTTGGCCGAAAATATAGAGACATTCAGTATGTACTCGGAGCTTGCCCTTTCCGTATTTTGACACCGGAAATATGAGTCACATGGTCTCGATTTCTTTACCCCTATGTCCCATTTTTTTCTTTGAAATCTGCTAGAGAATACTTTATGGAGTAATTTGACTCTGTGGTCATCAATACCAGATCTTGGCCAAACGATAATGCAATATATGCAGTGATGTGCAAGTCCACCTAAATGAATACCATGGCAGATATGCACCGTAATCAAGTAAAGAAAGATAATTAATCAAAAACACTTAAGAGCTTACAATTTTAGCCAACATTTTCATCCATCTACCTTTAACATGTGCATAATATCAGCCTTAAAAAAAAATTAAATAAAAAAAAAAATCATCTACAATGAAGTAAAGCTGATTTTGTTCGTTATACCAGAAATCTATCGCATTCTCAAATCTGATGAGCTAAACTGCACTATTTTCTCTTCACGTTTATAACATCAGCTTGGACAGCTCTTCATTCCTGCCCTTACGATCAGTTATTTCCTCTGTACCGCTATCACCCATATCATTAAAGATGCATTATAAAGTTTTAAACAGTCACACAGTGATGCTTTTTTTCTTTTTCTTCAAAGAGCCTTGAATGTCAGTGGTTATAACAGTCAAGGTTAAAAGTCTTTGCAGTTTCTCAGAACGAGGACAAGTTGCTGTTTTAGGTCTTCTTAATTTCAAGATAGGGGGAAAAAAAAAAACTCAGTCGGTGAAGGCACAATAGTTTATAGATGCCAAGTAATAAGATAAACTAATTTGACACGCACAGCAAAGGACATAACGATAAAGTGTATTTTGAGTCATTACATAGTGAGTTAAATAATGTAATGATTGTAGTAATGGTTGGCAAGACAGAATGAAACCGTACAGGATGGTGGGAATGTCTCTCATCATGCCTGTATTTGCTGTTGTTTTTAATTACCTAATATTGTATTCAATCAAATTAAATGAAAAAAACAGTCGCCCTAAAGATATTTTAAAACCCATAGTAACTTAGCTAATTATATTCACCAAAAGAAAAAAAATCCTCTCAATTCTTCCAAACCGGACTAGAAAAATGTATATTAAAAATCCAGTTACATGCCAAAGGACTGGATACACAGCTTTGCGAGGATTTAAAAAAAAAAAGAGGAAGAAGAAGAAGGAAAGAAAGAAACACTAACTTTAGTGAGTTTGTAATGCCATTTGTGCACGACATGTCTGAAGTTCTCATAGTCGAGTTGGTCCGCCTTATTTCCTCCGTCAAAGCCACTGGCTCGGAAAATGGTTAGGAACCCTGGGTAATTGCCACACTCCTGGCAAAGGAAGCACAGCGACAAGCACGCGGCATTTGAATGTGCAGTTCTAAAAACAGAAGGTTACTCAAACCAATACTAGCAAGCAAGAATAAAAATGGTTTTCCATTAAAATAAGTGGTTCTGCACCTTCTCGTAAATGGCTTTATCACTGTGCCATCGTGTCACTGTCTCCAGCATGCAGCACAGAAAACGGCCGTAACGCCGAGACTCGTTCTCCGTGCAGCTCGCCACAGTGTAGATGATATCAGAAAACACCTAAAGAGGAGAGAGAGAGAGAGAGAGAGAAACAACACAGAAGGATCAGTAGGAATAGGGAGAAAGAAAGTTAATGAAGAGGCTGTGAACATGCTGCAAGACACACATCTCCAGCATCACCCTAAACAGGCCCTTTTATTTATTTATTTTTTTTTTTTTAACACGCCGCTGCCTTAATGCACATTATCAAACACTTGGCACAATTAGGCCCAGCAGGAGATTGCCATTTATACACAAACAAACCACAGTGAGACTGCTGGCTTTGGCTGTTGTCCTTCCTAACGCTATCCAAACAGCTATTCATTATACATGTGCTTGCTTCTTTCCAAAAAAAAAATTTTTTTTTAATAATCTGCTTGAGCACTGAAAGTTTGAAAGACTCACGCGATCGTAACAAAGTAGTGTACAGAAGTTCTGCGTTTTCTGTTGGTGCACAAGCTCAACAAAACGGGCGCAGTAGACGGCATCAATGGCTGAAAAGACGCAGCGTGGGAAGAGACAGAGCTGAAGGAATTTGGTGATGGTCTCGTTCTTGGTTGATTCTGCAAAAAGGGAACAAAAAAAAAAACGTCAAGGACAGGAACACGTTGATAAAATCAACAGTTAATAATAGGTCATGTCTGTTAACTCTAAAAAGGAATAATAATAATAGAAACTGAGTGTGTATACAGTCTTATGCAAAAGTTTAGGCACCCCTTGATAAACAACAGATTTTGGTGATTATTTTTTTTAATATTGTAGAGATGTTAACACAGTCTATCTTGGAAATAAATAAAGAAATGCACAACATTTTCAGCAAACATTGATGCATAGTTACTTTTTATGTCAAAAATGTAACAAAGATAAAAAATGAAAAACATTATTGTGGCACTGTGCGAAAATTTGGGCACCTTACATAATCAGTACTTAGTAACACCTCCTCGGGAACGCTTTTTATAGACAGCTAAAAGTCTTTAAATTCTTGTACTTGGGATTTTCTCCCATTCGTCCTTGCAAAAGGCTTCTAGTTCTGCAAGATTCTTTGGTTGTCTTGCATGCTCAGCTCTTTTAAGATCTACCCACAAAGTTTCAATGATGTTTAAATCAGGGGACTTTGATGGCCATTCCAAAACCTTCAGCTTGCGTCTCTTGAGGTATTCCATAGGGGAATATCGAGGTATGTTTACATTTCTCACTGTGGAAACTGCAAGCTGACAACGCTTTGCTATTTTCTTATAGCCTTCTCCTGCATCGTGGCCATCAATAACTTTCATTTTCAGGGTCTTACACAGCTGCTTAAAGGAACCCATGGTTGTCGAGTGTCCGCAAGTGTGTGCACAAGGTTTGAAGAGTCAAAGTATTTTAAAGCTTTAAAATTTGCATTCACTAATGACGGCTGTTGCCATTCATCAGATCTAACGAGCTGATTAAGGTCTGAAACCTTGTAAAAAGAATATGAGACTCTGGAACTCTTGGGGTGCCCAAACTTTTGCACAGTGCCATAATAATGGTTTGATTTTTTTTTACATTTTTGTTCAATTTATGGCATAAGAAGTAACTATGCATCAATTTTTGCTGACAAAGCAGTACTCCAAACATGCCACTTTCTGAATGCAGAACAATACATTTTCGACTAGTTTATGCCTTTAAGATAAAAAGTATCTTAAAGTATCTTCTGGTGCTTCTAAGATAGTTTTTAGCACTAAACTAACCAACCACACAAATAAAATAAAACACTTGTTTAGATACAATATCAAAAATATCTTTGAGAAAATAATCTTGAACCGACTTTTCGGCAGAAACCCCATGGGATGAGACCGCACGACGCGTGGAGAGAATAGAGGAGTGAAATACTCACTGGTAAGTAACCAGTTGTCCTTTTCCTGCTTGAGGCGATGCAGAACCCTCTGCACATGCTCCAGCTGCTTCTTCTCCTCCTCCAGGAGCTTGTCCTGCAGCGCCGTACACCGTTCCTTCTCCTTCTTCTTCTTGTTTAGCGGCTTTTTCAGAGAGAAGAAAAATCACATTTTTTAAGGGAGTTTGCTTCCTGGAAGATGGAAATCTTAAAAACTGCTACTTCTGTGAAGATCACCATCCAAAAGTTTGAGAGGTTTGGTATGACCAGGAACTTTTACTTAGTAAGGAATGCTTTATAGACAGTCCTTAGCCTCTTTTTCAAGAAAAAAGAAAAATAAGTCATTAGGTGATCATCTTCACATTCTAGTGATTCCTCCTGACACACCTACATAGATATTTGAAATATTCTTCCATGTTCAAGCTCTAGTTGCCCCGCCCCTTAATCACGTTGAGCAGGACAGAACTGCTTAGTCCGGCCTAAAACAGTCCACTCTTCCTTTGTATCATCAGCAGCTGTATTAATCTCCTTATTGATAGTTTGCATGGCGCATCACCGGAGCAACCATCACTGTAAATATCATAGGCAGACCGTCAATTCAGCTCCACTTAATTTTTAGGCACTGCACTTTTCTGTTCGATTGAATTCAATAGCACTAATGTTTACCATCTGATTTGTTTAAAGCAGATGTATTTAAGGGTTTTAAAGCATATGAAGTACTAAAACTATCTAATAAGCATTTAAATGCTGTGTTGATTGGATTCAGATGACCAGGACAGACATGAGCAAAACCCATATGGACACGAATAAGTTGCCTTCTCCAGAGTAGAGTCCAGATGTAGCTGTTTGCCTCCCATCACATAACTAGATGCTCTGAACTATAAAAGAATGACATGAGGTAGGGCTGGGCGGTATATACCTTTTCATACCGAATACCGGTGTTTTTTTTTATTTATGATATTCATTTTTCATATACCCCAATACCGGTGAGTGTGTGCGCACAAAGCGTCGGGAACACAGAGCGGTGGAATGCCCCGCCGCGGGACATTGTTTGAGAGGGGGATTGTT
>JAQQZT010000002.1:10850755-10862374 GCA_030068275.1 Clarias platycephalus
CTTTTTCATTTTTGTGAAGCTGCTTTGAGACAATGACGATTGTTAAAAGCGCTATATAAATAAAATTGAATTGAATACACAAGCATAGCTGTAAGGGACGTGTTCATTCAGCCACATGAAAAAGGGTCATGCCATGCTGGTTGGGTGAAAAGGTCTGGAGTGCAGTCCAAGTTCCAGTTAATTCAAAGGTGTTTGGTGGGGTTGAGGTCTCTCATGGCTCTCGGGGACAGAAACCTTTGTAGTCCATGTCTTCAAGTAGCTCACATTGTGCACAGGGGCATTAAAATGCAGGAACAGGTTTTGGACTCCTTAGTTCTAGTTATGGAAATATACTTAATATTACTCGCATACAGATGGATGGTCAGGAGTCCGCATACTTTTGGCCATAGTACGTGTATTTAAATATATATTTTTTTTTAACTCGGCTGATTAGGAAAGCATGGCAGAGGAAAAGCGGCACAGACTTGGTATAAATAAACTCAGATCGTTCTGAGAAAAAATAATCATGAAAATAAGTGGCCTTAATGGATGGCTTTACTAAACCCTAAACATCTGCACAGCCAACTGCTGATAACTGCAACTCCATTGCAACTCAAGTACAATGAATACAGAGTATTTTTTTCCCTCTGCTTAAACGAGGTAGCTAACGTGTCAGAACTCTAATTAGCCCTTTGAACCTGTGAACTGATCTTAAATTTCAGCAACTAATGAGTCAGGAACAGATCCAGGACCTGACAGATGGGAGAAGTAGCCCCAGTCAGAGAGCAGCCACAGAAACAAACATCAAAGGAGTCTGCTGATTGGTTTGGGCCTCACTTTTTATATCTATAATCGTTTCAGAGCGACATGGTTCCTCTTGGGAATCTGGAGCTGCGACTTTTCCGTGTCCTTTCTCGCTTCACTTGTAGGTTTCGATACACGTTACTGTCTTTGACAAGTCTGAGGTGCGATGTTGCAGTGAATGTTGAGAGCAAGAAGAAAGGACAAAGCTGTCTTTCACCAGAGGGAAAGTCTTACACGTGATTTATACTTCAGTGCATAACTTGGTCGTTTCAGAGATAGTTGTAGAACACAGGATGTAAGGAGATCATGAGGATTACTTGTGGCAGTATTACCCTTCAAAAAAAAAAAAACAGCTTGCATTTCCAGTGACATTGGGGATGGCGATGGGGGATGGAAATAAAGCCTCTATCATCATCTAGTGACTCTAGCTTTAGAAACCGTCTTTATCTGACGCCTTTATTATTATTATTATTTTTATTATTTCGTTATAACAACTTGAAAAGGACAAATGACTTGTGCATTCAATTAAAACTTATAGCTTGGAATTTCTGACTAGTAAAAAAAAAAATAAACACCTTCTTAACCAATTTCTATTTAGGAATTAGTGAAGATTGTGGAGTGAAGGCTGCCTGCAGCATAAACAGTACACAAAGTTAAATAAAAGTAAGATCAACTGACATCTAAACACATTTTCTGGTTTGCAATCTATAACGATGATGAAGAGTTGGCTTTTTTTATAATTTTTTGTTGTTTTTTTGGAGGGAAATGTCCATCACTTGCTGCCCAGCTTGCTTCTGACAAAAAAATTGACGACTCTTCCAAGGAAGACATGTGTTGCCTTCCCATGAATGGTTTGACGAGGAGTTACGGGTAGAGGAAAAGCAGGATGCCGACAGATGACGATGATGCGAGACAATGGGTAGTGATGATCCCGACGCGTCACCTACTGTATGCACAAACATCTAGTCTCCATTATTAAACATCACCTATACAAGCCAGTTCACCATGACCCTATGTTTATTAGTTATACATGAAATACAGCATTAACACCCTGCACTGTTAGCGAATCAGAGTATCAGACCGCATACAGCTGTAATCTACTACAACCTATGAAAGGATAACGTTATTTGGTATGGCCAGGGGTAGCTCAGTGGAGCCCTTGAGCAAGGCCCTTAACCCTCAACTGCTCAGATGTGTAATGACATAAAAATGTAAGTCGCTCTGGATAAGAGCGTCTGCCAAATGCCTAAATGTAAGTGTATTAAAGTGTAAAAACAGCTAGTGTAGACGTGTGCTTCCTAATGAATCTTCTGTGAAGGGTGGGACAAATTCCCATGAATGGTTTTGGGTGGAGCTGCAGACAGCAGAGTTGATCATCCCCTTTTTGTTTATGTTTCAAAAAACTTAAACATTGGTCTTAGTGGAGGAGGGCTGGGATACTAACACTCCCACATTATAGTCATATGATGGTCAATCATGGGTGTCTATGAGCTGACTCGAGCAGAAGGGACTGCATGTTCTACCATTCATGTGTGTCAGAAGTAGCTGTCGCTGCAGTGCGTTCTGCAAATAAACTGACGCGGAAAGTGACAAAAAAAGTGCAACTTATGAGCTTAAGTGTGTCTGGTCTGGAAAGTACAGCGTGCACTTACCTGCTCGACAAATATGCAAGTACAAATTTATGTTTTTTGAGTATGATAATAATTTAAGGAACAAAATCTGGATGAGGTTGTTCCCTGAACTGCATTCTCATGCCTAACATGACGGCAAATGTTGATCAAAAAAACTGATCAGGAAACACGATATTTACACAATAAATAGGTAAATATTTACCCCAGCGCCGTACTGTGGAAATCCCAAAGAACCTTTCTATACCTCCTCATTCTGTACGTCAACATACATCTAATTAAAGTATACATGAGCATCGGTAATTCACGTAAATGTGTACATACGTCCTTATTCAGAAAATAAATGGGGCTTCGTTTGTTCATTGAGAGGAACTGCTTCATAAACACCATTCATCAAGATCACAACTTGTGGTGCCTACCAAGTACGTAAAAATAAAACTTAGCCACACAAACTACTAATTCCGTGCTCTTTTTTGATAACAGCAATCAGTTTTTTTTTTGTGTGTGTCTCTCTCTCTCAATGTGCCAAAGGGGGCTTTATGCATAAATCATGCAATCACATTTCAAAGTGCATTCAATGGCTGAGATGAGATGAGTCGATCAATCTCGACGGGGCATTGCGGGGAGGCCTGACGTGTTTCGGCTAATTGTAATGAGGCACACGCAACTTCCTGCTCAGAGAGAGAAAAACAAGTCCAAATTATTAATTAAACCGCTTCCCTGCCGGGGTCATGGGAAAAAAAAGCGTGTTGCACATTCACACCGCGGGCAATTATTCCCACAACTCTACGATGTGAGGGTGCATTTGCTAAAAGCTCTAATTTGTGACATTCAGAGAGGGGTGTGAAGAAAAAAAAGGAAGGGGGGGAAAAAAAAAAAAAATAGATATATACACTCGACAGACAGGATCATTCTGTATGCCTGCGCAAAATGGAGCTGATGATGTTGAGTTTTTAGCACCATCTGCTGCGAATTGTGGCGGGCCTTGAAAAACGTAGAGGAAATGAACAGTGCGTTGGCAAACCCAGCAAGTAATTGAGCTGTGCAGCTGGGTAACAAGCGAGGCAAACTGTGGGGTTGAACGTGCACGTGTGTGTGTGTGTGTGTGTGTGTGTGTGTATATGCACGCGCACTCGTCTGTGATTTTATATGAAACGCCTTTAACAAACTCCCTCATGATCAGAAAAACAGAGAAGTCAGATAGAGTGTCTGGAATATGGGTGCGTACCTGATCGTAGAGCTTGCCCACTAGTTTGAGGTGTTTCTCCCCTCCCTCGGAGAACACCACGCCGTTCCTCTGCTGAGCCATCAGCAAGCAAAGAGGAAGAGCCAACTCGTGATCCAGCAGCGCGTCCTTCAGTCGCTGCGATGACTTCTTTGTGTTCCTGATCTGCCCGAAGTATCCACCCTACTCAAAAACACACCAAAGGTATTCAACGTTACATCACAAACACTACAAGTTGAGATTTCGGCCTCTCAATAACAATTTCGTCTCACCTCTAGGAGCTATTCTGGGCAAAAACTTACTAAAACAACATTGTTGAGACCAGGACATGAGCACAACATGTGATATTAACCTACGATAATGTAGATCAAGACCAGCCATTACTTTATATAAAGCAGCTGCTACTTTTTTGGAAGATTTTGCACTGTTTTTTTTTTTTTTTCCCCCCTCCCCTCGGGGCCAATTTCCACCCACAGTGGTTCTGAAGAAGATGACGGCTGAGGAGATAACAAGGAACGAAAACTAGAGGGTTCCAGCACTTAATGCGTGCATGTTTGTTTCAAACTCTTCCAAAAATAGCTCACTTGTTAAAGCATTAAAAACATTTAAACACAGCAGTGTCAGATGTTTTCAATGTTCAGTCTGATGGATGTAATTACGAAACAAATGTAAGTGAAAACAGTTAGATGAGTTTCATAGATTTGTTTAAAAAAAAAAAAAAAAAAAGTCTGCAATAAGGGTGCTTAAAAACGCTAATTGTTCATATCAAAGATAATTAGTCTGACTGAAATCAGTTTTGCATGCTGTATTATACAAAAATTTTGCTGCCACCAAAATAGAGGCACACTCAATCTTAACATTATGACAGGCTTATGGTTTTGCTTAAATTGAAAACTAATAAAAACTGATTAGTCATGCGGTTGGTATCACTGACTCATCAATGCAACTGTACAAAACCAAAACCTCTCCAATGTAGACTGAGATACAGCTTCTAAAGACCAGACTGTGACTCAGGATTACTGCACCTCTGCTTTAAGCTGCTCTCCTCCGGTCATGGCCTCCAGCTGCTCCGCCGTCATTTCGTCTGTGATCTCGATTCCGGCCATCTTCTGTACCACCTCTTTCAGAATCAGCAGGTCAAAGCTGGAGGGAAGAGAACAAACACACACCGAGGGATTAGGATCCCTGAAAGCATTGCGTAAAAAAAAAAAAAAAAAAAAAAAAAGCTTTTTAAAGTCCAAGCAACTGGAGTACAAAGGAGAAAATGACTTCAAAATGGGGCACACAAATGCTGACCCAGGTCAGTTAGGACAGAATTAAGGACTGGAATTAGTTCAGTGTAGACTGGTAAAAAACCCAAAAAATCAGTGCTTCTGGACAAACCTCAGCAAACACAAAATATAAAATGCTTTGCACGCGCGTGCCATGATACATGTGCTGGTTGTTGACTATACGAGTGATGGTTGCGCACTGAAACGATCAAGAAAAATACTGCTCGTATTTCAAGACCTCACTCGTTTACCAAGTTAAAAATTATTTACAGTATTTGCACACACACATACACTATAACTTTTATAGGCTTATTTAAAAACAATTTTAAAAATTATAATTAAAAAAAAAAAAAAAGCATACCTCTTTCCTGCCTTCAGCTGATTGGTCACATACTGGAGCAAACCTCCCAACTCGATAGGGTACTTCCGGAAAACTGCTCCACAAAGGCTGGCAAGACCTATAAAAATGCAGAGTTTAAAAGAAACATATATATTCATATTACATATACAAACATATAGTATATTTCGGACCTGTGGGAAACACGGTGTATAAGTGGGAGCCAGCTGAACGGGACGGCATTATTTGGCAGCTCAAAATTCGTCTACTACTCATTGCTACAAGTTCTACCCTCGTTACACACGCTCCATCCACCCAACACTCTTTGGTGTTCAAACATGGCACTGTTTTTGTCAGAGCAGCAGCCCTTAAAACCCAGAGCATTTTTTGCATGACAAAAAATATATAATGTATATAAATGTGCGGTCAAGATTGTGCAATATGGAGTGAAATCCTTTTTTTTTTTTTCAGCTCAACTTGAACTTGATTAACTGAATTTTATTTAATTTCATTTCAACCAAGTATAAAAACATGACTGAGCAAAAAATGTAAAACATGGGTCACATGAATAGAAATAGCACAGATTCATAGGATCATGAGTTTAAAGGTTTTTTCCTCTTGTTTCTGTGACCAAAAAATAATATACGAGCATGAATATTATTATTTTTATTTTTTTTAAGAAGAGTCCGTTCACTATGCGAAACTGTTTCTCTCAGATCATAGGTACGTCCTTCTCGTTCCTTTCACGGCAGCTGGCGTTTGCTGCATTTACTGGCTCTCGGTACACCGCTCTCACGGTAGCAGACTAAACACGGACAGAGGCAGTAGAGTGAGAACGAACTGTTCGCTACTAGTTAACCGTTTGCGAATGGCATCGTTCTCCCGGACAGATTTTTAAAAAAGGACTGGCAAATAAATAAACTTGGGCGCCCCACCCAAATATCCTCTATTTGTAGGAAACACTGATATACTTGCATACATACATAAGATAAATATATAGTTTAACTACTGTCTAATTCTGCAGCACTGCCGTACAATCAACATGAAAGCATGCTGAAACTTACTTTGAAGCCAAGATGAAATAGTAGTGTCGTCATGCTTCATCTTCTCTTTCTCTGGGTTAGCTAAAGCTTCAATAATGCAATCTGGAAATAGGATCAAGGCCTACAACGTCTCTTCAGATAACCCAACAGTCTGGAATCTCAGTGAGTCATTTACATATTTTAAATGTGATCAAAATACATTCAAAAGGACTGTCATCAACATAACCACATTCAAGCAAAATCGCTCACGGGCGGATGTATTTTTAGCGAACCGCTTAAAAACAAGAATCGAAGCGTTCATCGGTCGGGTGCGACTCAGTTAAGGTGAGCTCTTGCGCGTCACTGCGAACGCTGACAAATAACAGGGTTGGAGTTTTGAGAGCATCAGCAAGTTTGTGGAAGAGTGTTAATTTGTGCGTGTTTCTGTGTGCGTGTGTCACGCTGATCAGGATTATTATTTGGCACAGAGGTGGGTGGTGGGCTGTACTTCACAGCAGGGAGACTGAAGAAAAGGATACAAGCCAGAACATCGTAGTTGAGAGAGGTGAGGTATTTCAGAGAGTCTACCACGGGGCTGATGAGGTTGTCATACCACTGGATCTGAGAGAGAATCTGAACAAACAGAACACCGATATAACATGTTTAATATCGTACACAGTTGCAGGGACTTCAAACTTGACATTTCAAATCGTTCGGAAGCAGCACAGTCATTTCTTTTTAACAAAACAGTGTTTTAGCAGCAAACAGTTTTTACATAATGTGACAGAAGACTCACTGAATAGTTTCAAACACTTTATTTTCAGTAAAAATGTCCTCGACAGGAAGCTCAGCGATTGGTGCAGTGCAGAATAGAGGTTTCTAACTCACGGTTACTCTGACTTGTGTATTGTTACTCAAACTTAAAGCATAAATTCTTAGCTTCTAGCTCCTAGGCAGTTCATATCAGGTGTGAGAGTTTTTCCTCCGTGGAAAGTTTGTAACGGTCAGTGGAGGAGAAAAAAAAAAAAAAAGGATGCCTTAATTAATATACAAAACAAGGCTTTCATAGGCAAGAAGCACAGTAATTATCTTTGTGGAAAGCATCACAAAAACAGCTTGATGTGCATAGCTTTAAAAAATATATATATATAATAATCTTGTGAAACCGGCTCCTTATTTGCAGATATACTGAGATACTGCAGTGCCTTAACCAACATGATGCTGTAGAACACAGAATAAAAAAAATACACAAACGGCCTGATATACGCAAAGCTTTCTCTGTTTGGTTCGACCTTGCCCAGGTAGGAGGAGACGCATCACAATTTTCTGAACTGGAACACACTAACCTAGACCTTGGGTTTAGCTAAGGACTTGAGCTAAGTATGGAAAACGCTGTGTGAGAAAATATCAAGGCAAATCTCAAGACAGCCATCAGGAGAGCAGGGGGTGTGTGTTAACTACAAAGAATAATGACTGAAGCCTCAGAAACGGTGCGTCAGTTCACAGGCTGTGTTGCTGTGTCTTGTCACAGTATAGTCCTGGGACGTATTATGCAGAAAAACAAAAGGACATTTTGCTTAACATTTTTTTCTTTTTTGTCCAAGTGTTTCTGAAACAAAACCCAAATTTGTATTTTTCTCCCCAGCGTAATGCAGTGCAATATCTACAGCTTTTAAACATTTATTATTAAAGTGCTCTCCATCTTTGATTGGTTTCTTTTCAAATATTGATTGGTTGTTGGAAAAATATACTACGCTAACTGGACACTTTGAGGGTACACCTGTTCAAAAATGCTTAACGCAAATATCGCAAAAATAAACCGGCCAATCACATGGCAGCAAGTCATGTAGACATGGTCAAGTCCATCTGAATTTGGCGTGAACATCATGAATACAGGAAAACCTCGGATTATGAGTAACACGGTTTGCGAGTGTTCCGCAAGACGAGCATAGTTTTAATAAATTTTGACTTGGAAAACAAGCATTGTCTTGGTTTATGAGCACCGAGTATGATGTTTCACACATGCGCGTCTTGATTTGACGCCGAGCGCCACTCTCTCTCTTGCGCTGCGGGTAATCATCTCCCCTGCTAGGTCTTAGTGCTGGTCTCTTACTGGTATAATCAACGTGTGTGTGTGCTTTTCTTTCTCTTGCGCTGCAGAGTGTGTGTTGTGTGCGGTGTCAAATTACGCGCACACACACAACACACACTCCGCAGTGCAAGAGAGAGAAAAACACACACAGCACCTGTGCGCATAAATGGAAACACTTATCTGTCGGGATTTATTTTTAACTTTTTTTAAGGTAAAGTGCAGGTTAATTTGTTTTATTTTTACTTTATATTTTGTGTTAATTACTTTTATATATTTATTTTTATATATTTATTTTTATATATTTATTTATTTATGTGGGCTGTGGAACGAATAATTTGAATTTCCATTATTTCTTATGGGATTATGTGCTTTGATTTACGAGTGTTTTGGAATACGAGCCTGCTTCCGGAACAATTTATGCTCGTAATCCGAGGTTCCACTGTACTTGAGTATTGTTGCTGACCCTTCATGACTACTTTTAGGTTTCAAGAACCTTGTTGGATCTATACCGCAAAGAATCGAGGCAGTTCTGAAGGCAAAATGCTGGTGAGAGTATATAGCGGTTTTTCTGTAAACCATGAATATACTTCTTTGAAACCAGCGCCAGGCAGACGTCCTGTGTCGGGCCGACTGTATAACTGCACCGACGGTCTTTAAGCTTTCGGCTCAACAAGAGTGACTCATGTCTGCATAATGCATTCGAGAAGTTTTTGGTCAACAGTGTCAAATGTTCCTAAGCTTACATGATGTCATGATTCACTGCCTGTAAGCATTATCTGTGGAGGAGCTAAATTTGGAGGAGCTGTTTTTAAATTTGCCTTTGTCGCTTGGTTCAGACAGTGGATCTGTATTTAAATGCACCTCGTGATCTGGGGAGCAATGAAAAGTGATGGCTAGATAATAAAAGGGTCTGAGTAAAAGCCCGCTGTTAGACAGGCCGGCCGTTATGGCAGTCAGGAGTGATAAAACACTCACGTAATCAAAGAGGATGGTGGGGTTACTATGGCTCAGCTTGCCAATCTGCCTCCCTGACGGCTTCACGTTTTCCTTGGTCAGTCGCCTGAGAGAAAGACAGAAAGAGAGATAAAGATGAGAGAGAAAGAGATATCATCAAAATTATGACACTAGTCACTTTTACAAGACATTTCAAATGGCCGAGATGAATGAGTATCATTGATGCTTTACAAGTGCTGCCTGATCTCCTTTCCCCTCCATAAAGACAGCCCCCGTTTTTTCCCCCTCAAAGACGCATAACGATGCAGTGACTGGAGAGGACAGGCAGCTCCAGGAAGCTACAGTCCCTTGCCAGAATGAGACAGCTTTAATGAATGTGTACTGCGAAAGAGGACAGCTCTAGCACATTCGATGAGCTGCTCTAGCACGTCTGATGAGGCGCTCCTGCTCGCTGCGCCACACACGCCCACGCCGCAACTTTGAAGCGAATTTAATTGGGTCGATTTAATCGAGTGTTACGCTAGCCAAGTTCCTCTTTTAAGGCCTACGACTTCGCTGGGAACCGAGTGCTGCAGGAATGAAAGAGCAAAGAAACCCTGCGCGGTGGGCAAACACAGAAATATATGATGAAAAGAGAGCCTGAATAAAGGACGAGGTAAGGAATGAACGAAATGGAGAACACAAAAATAAAAATAAGCATGATAACCTCAAGCAGAAAAGAAGCAGTTGTTGATCCTTTAACTGAACGAGGGAGCCTAAGTTAGTGGTTCGGCTGAGCCTTCAGAGCACAATGAGCAGCAACCTGTAATGATGCTTCCTGGCTTATGAGAAGTTGGATAAAGCCACTGCATTTGAAACAGGCGAGGCTTTGTGAATACACACATGGAGGAGCCTTTTATACAAGCGCAGCATGCTGAAATTTTAGTTGAACAAACACAAAAAAAATATCAATATCAATATCAGACAATATCAAGATTTAGTCTCCCCTAGAGTGGGTTCTATGATTAAAATCTAATGGCTACCGTGTGTGTGTGTGTGTGTGTGTGTGTGTGTGTGTGTGTGTGTGTGTAGTGCTTAGCTTTTATTAATCCTAAAGAATCAACAGCAGTGCTTCATTTCTGCTTGAGTGCATATAGTGATCCTCTGCGGCACTGTCATAGTCTCGCACACTCCACTGCTCCATCTCGCTCCCTCTATCTTGCTCTCTCTCATACTCACACACTTACTTGATGGCCCCGTCTTATCATATCTTTCTCCAGACCCATTACTTATACATTACTGATATTACCTCAAGCTTGTTGAATAAAGAATCTCTCTCTCTCTGTGTACTCCTCAGATGTTCTAGCGGCATTAACCGTCATTCAGCTGTAACGTGAAACGCAGCAATAGCTGTCGTCTTCCAAACCTAATGGACCGAGGCTGCATTAAATACACAAAATATGCATACGGATTTCATTATTGTGAGCGCAAAGGTGTACTAATGAGATAGCTAAATCCTGGCAAAGAGGTTTCACGGCAACAATTTCTAATGACATGATGCAATAGGAAAAGCTTTGCATTGTAGAAGGCCAAATCAAACTCGTACTATGCAGGACAAATCGACTGACCTTACATAGCCTAAAGGTCATGAAGGCGATCGTTTTTGCTATTTGTCTGATAGATTGTGCAACTCTGATACCCGAGTGTCCTGGTATGGGATTGATGAAGCATGATCAGTTGGGATTGCGGTCAGGTGACTGATCTGGCCCTTTAAGAACGTTTCCTTACCATTTTTTTTTTTTGAGCTATGGCTTGCTTTCAGAGTGCATTTTATCTCATGATTCAACTGTAGTGTGAAGTTCTGCAGCATTTGAATTAATCTGAACAGGAAATATAGCGCTATACACTTCAGAACTCATCCTGATACATTTACCAGCAGTCACGTCGTCAATAACACCAGTGACCCAGTACCATTAGCAGACATTCTAACCCACGCCATTATTCTGCCTCCACACCTTGTTTAACACATGACACTGTGGTATGCTTCGATGTGGTGCATGCCCTTCATTTCCTTCTCCATTCTCTTCCTATTATTCAGGTTAATCTTGGTTTCATCCGTCCAAAACATGCTTTTGAACTAATTCTAATCTGGCTGTTTTTTTTTTTGTCATTAACTGTTACCAGTGGTTTACAAGATCAATATTGATTTTGAATTTTTTTTTTTTTTTACTTTAGTCTTCTACTTTAATTCTTTTTCTTCTTCTTTGTCTTTCGGCTGTTCCCTTTCAGGGGTCGCCACAGCGAATCATCTGCCTCCATCTAACCCTA
>JAQQZT010000002.1:10862911-10874275 GCA_030068275.1 Clarias platycephalus
TCCTCCACCTGTTCCCTGCTCTCACTACAAAGCACAATGTCATCTGCAAACATCATAGTCCATGGAGACTCCTGTCTTACCACATCTGTTGACCTGTCCATCACCAGAGCAAACAAAAAGGGGCTTAGAACCGATCCTTGATGCAGACCCACCTCCACCTTTTAAGAATGTTAAAACGAATCGTTTCTGCCGTCTCCCTGATAGGTCCATTTTGTCTCATCAGCCCCCTTCAGTTTCACCAATCCTTCTTTAGACTGCATATAGAGAGTTCCCATAAAAACTTGGAACTGATTTGACCCTCTGCTTTTGCAACCAGTCATCCCAACATACCATGCATTCTGAGATGCTTTTCCTCACCATAGAGTGTTTATTTGATTTACTACAGCCTACATGATACAGTAGAGATCGGGTCTTGCGAAAACATTTAGAAACCATCTGCAAACTTTCTGCAAACAGCGGTTCTCGGCTCCGGTCCTAAGCGCCCACCCCCTGCGGAAGCACAGTTTGATGTTTTCCTTACTCTCAACACATCTGCCCCTCCTCATTAAAAGGCTTAATAACTAGCCGATCAGTCAAATCAGATGTGTAGGGAAAACATCAAGCTGTGCAGGGCAGGGGGTCCCCAAGACTGAAGTTAAGAACACTTGCTCTATATTAAAGCATACTGCAATTACTTATAAGTGGTGTCACTTTTCGGTTCTCATTCTAATCTGGTTCCTTTTAGGGTTTCATCCCTGTCACCATCATCTCAGGCTTACCGATCTACATTTACAATGGATTTCTGAAAAGCTGTAATATCTACTGTTAAAAATATACGGAATCAAATCAAATGGCCTCAGAGTGGCGCAGTGGTCAAGTGCTCGCCCTATCCTCTGGGGATCACGAATTCGATTCCCAGGTGATGGTGTAACCTCTCGCAGCCGGAGGCCTAGAGAGAGCTGATTGGACGAGCTCTCTCAGAGGGGAGGGATGAGCGGTATTTAGTGCTCCCACATTAATCACTGCTCTACAACCAATCAGGGGTGTCTATGAGCTCGCGCAAGCGGAAGGAGCGGATAGCGCTGTCCTGCGAGTGTGTTACGCCGCCCCCAAGTGAGCAGTTCGAAAAGACGCGGTCGGCTGGCGTCACATGGTTCGGATGAAAACATGTGATAGTATTCCACTCTTCTGACTGAGTGGTAGTAGTAGCCTTAATGTGGGAGCCCCCTAGTGACAGGGAGGAATTGGACACGACTAAAATACAGAGAAAATCTGGAAAAAAATCCAAAATAAAAAAAAAGGAATCAAATAAAATTAATGAAATAAATTATTTTCAGAAAAAAGTTTTTTGCAGGAAAAAAAAAAAAAAAAAAAAAAAGACGATCTATTTGCGACAAAGAATTTTGCAATCCATCAGCCAGTCTAACTGATCTTGTTAATGAAGTCAAAATGTCAGGAGTGTTTTAGACCAATTAAAACCTACCCTGAAACCTACGAAGGAATAAATACTGCTGGAGGAAACCGTTATGATTTGAGCCTTGATCACGTTAACGCACTGAACCACTTTCAGCAAAACAATCAATATTTGTGTTTCTCGTGCAGAAAGATTGAGTTGCTTTATTTAGAGGGAAGCCGACTAGATTTACTAGCTGAGCAAAGTAACAAAAGTGACAATGGCAGAACAACACACACGGGGGCACAGCAATCTCGGTTAGCCAGCATTTCTCTCCGGTCACAGCAGAGCTGTCAGGATAACTGATGGACTCTACTTTCATATTTCTTGGCCAGAGACTGAGAGCCATCAAATCCGGCGGGGATGGCACATGAAAAGGGCACAGGAGGTGGATGTTTCAAAGAGTGACAGAAACAAGTCTTGATCCCCATCATTGGGCAGGCTTTATGAGCATCGCTGCGGTGCACAAAACTTGCAGAAACCTCTCCATCACGTTTGTCCCGACTGTCATCACTTCGTAGCCTGAGGCCAGTAACCCTTGTAGGGACACGGTCACACCTCCGTGGGAGTTACACGGCTTGAGTTGTGGCTTGTTCCATTTGACATCATCATTACCATCATTTCTGCTGCTTTTACGATCTATATAACTGCTAGGCCGTGTTTGATTAGCATGTTTGTTATCAAGCTCCTAGAATTAGTGTGAGAAAACTACCCCTCTTCTGTGGAACAATGACGAACATCTTTCCTCAAGACACCCAGAATGCCTCTCACTCCTAAAATCACACAAGGTAACGGAGTGAAAACAGCATTTGGAACACGGTGTCTTTTTCGCCCGCACACCAGGCTGACGTCTCGAGGGGTAAGTGCAGTCTGCCAACTCTGATTAAAACTAACGGCAAACCACAGACAAGGACAAATAAGCAAAAATAAAGAAATGGTACAGCAGAAAAAAAAGTTGTTCCCCCTTCCTCTCTCTCTCACTATATATATATTGCAGCTGAAGACATACTGTACTGTATATGATCCGTGTAAAAAAAATTAAATAAAAAAAATTCTGGAAAGCTATTAATAGTGTTAAATAAAACTAGAATTACAAATGCATAGGAAGGAAAACAAGGTAAAGATAGATAACAGAAAAAGAAAAACAAAGAAAAGTGATGAAGTAAAGAAATGAAAGACAAGAACGAAGATTACATCTCTTTAGGTATTCTAGGACGGATACTCTACATGTTTTGTACATCCTTTATATACTTTGATTTCACTGCCTTTCCCTAAAAGTTCATCGTGGTGCCGTCTCCTTTCGAGGTAAGTGATGCACATTCACATGATGTAAAAGAAAGCGAGATTCGTCAGACCGGGCCACCGTTTCCATGGCTCCACAGTCCAGTTCTGAGGTAGTCTGGGGTCAGCGTGGGCACGCTGACTCTCACCATATCATTACGCTTTAAACATTCCAGCAGACGTTTATAAAATAAGGGATCATGCATCTGCTTTCCATGGTCGTTTTGCATCAGAAAGAAATTGTGACATGTTATATGTGACATGTTAAATGTTACATAAAATAAAGCTTAATAATTTGACGATTTTAGGGTAAATAAAAGTGTATTAACAACGGAACACAAAGCCAAGCACGACTCACTTGTATAACACACACACTAAAGTATAATGAGTCAAACACCTTACATGCAGTCAGAAATGGTTAACATTTAGAGACGTTATTTCTGTCACATTTATCGCAATTTTCTGACTCATATGTGATAAAAAGCATAAGAATATAAGCAGAAATAAACATGTGGCAATTTAGACTGAAACCCACTACAATAATTAACAACTAATGAGTAGTTAGCCGTACCTACAGCCATTATACAGTATAATGACCTAAACCAAACACAAGGAACTCAGATATGCGTATTATCTCCAGAACGAATGAATAGACCAGAGACCAGTCAGAAGGTTGGATCTTCTAATTCCATAGTTTCTTTCCTCATTTTTATTTCTTTCGGATGCGGAAGGCGTCCAACATGGAATAATCTCCTTTTAACAGCTGATATTGAGATGCTACTTATGATCTGTAAAGCCTCGTAAGCTTTAGTAGTCACTAATCTGAGGTGCTGTTTGTTAAGTGGTGATTTCTGAGGCTGGTAACTCTAAATAACCTTCTCTAAAGCAGAGGTCAGTTTTGGTCTTCATGTCTGGGATGGTCTTCATGAGAGACAGTTTCATCATGGGTAGTAACGATACTCTCGAAATTCGTGTTGTGTTTAAAAGAGTAAAAAGTCAACATAAATAATTCAAAGTGTTGATCGAAAACTGAACTATCGATTCAATTCACTGATTAAATTGCAGACAGACAGACAGGTAGACCTAGTTCCATTTAGGGGTAAATAAAAAAAAATCATAAATAAAAAAAATCATAAATCAGAAACTTCTTGCTCTGACCAACAGCAAATGAAAATCAGCCTGTGACAACACATAAAATAAACAAGTTGCACTTTAATTTAAAAACCGAGGATAGAATTTTTGAAGGTTTTATTTACGTTATTTTCATTTAAGGGCGAAATGTCCTTCCTGGAAGCGTTCTTTAAGTTCTAGAAGCGATAAACACAGTATAAAGCAATATTTGTGTTTTTTATATTTCCCTGATCCATGAAGAATAAAAAAATAAAACGATCCAACCCGAGCCTCAAAACTGCAATATGATCCAAAGTATAGCATTTGCGATCCGTTGCCACGTATTTTTGTAATGGTTAAAAACAAAAGACCTATTCGCAGACATGTTTCTGGCTCCAGCACTTTTTACACTGAAAGCAGCTCCGAGCACTTAAATGTTTTTTTTTTTTTAGCGGTTATAATTTTTATGTTTATTTCAAATTTAATGTCTGATGAAAAACTATAAAAACATGGCTTTGTGGGTCACAAAAATCTAGCGTTTGCACCATTTAACACAAACGATAGAGACAAGCTGCGAGTCTTTAAATGTCAGGTACACACAAGGGTTTCCACAAACACGCATCTTCCTCTGGCTGTTTTGACAACTTCCTTTAATCCTCGCCTTGTGCTTCCTTAACTCTCTTCCCCCAAATCTGTTCTGACACTGAAATCTGCACTCGTTTTACCTTGACCGTGTTTCACGTCTCCCTGCCGTCAATTACCCGACCGGAGATCGTTTATTCAAGCCATTTCGAAGAGGGGAAGAGGGACCTGATGCAGCAATTCCACAAAGCTGTTGCTTCATTAAAAAACCTCATCAAATATGCACAGGGGACAAGGAGTAATAACTCTCTCTACATTTCTCTCTCTCACACACACACACACACACACACACACACACACACACACACACACACACACACACACACACACACAAAAACAAAGAGCAAGGTAAACACTTTTGAAGGAAGTGCGGCATTAAGATGGCACTAAGTGGCATGCGTTCAGGGTTGCCTTCCCGGTAGCTGAGCTGAGAAGCAGAGCGTCGTCATGTATTCCCACCCTGTAGCCACTTACTGCTCATTACGATCGGGGTTGTTTGATTAGCATGATTAATGGTGCTTTTTAAGACGTGCAAACGTGCATTATGGGAATTCGGCTTACTTCATGATGTACTTGGCTCTGTCCACTGTCTGGGCCTTCACCTTCACCAACAGCGGGTGGCTGCTGTACGTCTCATTTTTCCACTGCCCGTAAAGCCGATACCTGAAAAGAACACATTAGTCACTTAACCTGCACATCTGCTCATTTCGAGATTCCACTCATCTATATAGTGGTGCAAAAACAAACAAATAAGCTGAAACACCGTATCGATAACAGAGATCAGAGAAAAACAATCAGACTTATATAGACTAAGATAATAGGAATTCTATAATAACACGATCATTCTTTACAACCATGGTGAAAAAAAAAAAAGGTAGTTTAGAAAAGCAACTCATCGTACCTTCAGGTGGATGGGCTAAACCAGCACACGGCCACATTGTGTCACTCCTGTAAGAACAGTCTCACCCAAACTGGACAGCTTTGAAGAAAAAGGTTTTTTTTGTCCAGTTTCTGAGTCTGTGCCTATGACAAACTCAGGCTCCGGTTCTTAGCTGGCAGGAGGAGTGAAACCCACAGTATTGTTCTGCTGCTGCAGCCCATCCACCTCAAGGTCTGACGTTCTGGCTCGCCGAGCTGCTTTTCACCTCAGCGCGGTTGTAAAGAGTAATTATACGCGCTGTATCCGTCCTGGCAGCTCAAACTAAGCAGCTCTTGCGCTGCGCTTCCGTCACAGAATTAGCTGAATGTGCAGGTCTATGTGATAAAGTGGATAGTGAGTGTGCATACTAGTGAAAAGGAAGTCGTGTCGTGAGATTGTTGCAAATGGGTCTCTCGACGGAGGATAAAGTATTCACGGTTCCCATATGGAGGTGGTCGTAAATGGGGACCGAGTTTGAAAAGGCTGGCTGAGCCATTCCAAGAGAGATTTAATAAGACGGCACAGTTATGTAGTCTATTGTTACGTAATTCCATCATTCTGGTAGATCTCTCGATCAGACAGATTACACAAGCAAATCGTCACCTTCTGCGGGATTCGGCAGTGACCTTTGTTCTGGGATAAGTTCGAGAATCTGCATGAACGATATGAACACTGAGACGGTGCACACACACTTCGAACACTTACACAGACCATGGTAAATCAACAAACTAATAGTGTGTATGTTCGTTTCTTTCAGGAGAAATAAACTACTAATATAACGACAAGGTAACATTGGGCGTCTTTTCATTTCAGTGCTGTATATTTGGCGGATACTGTATTGTGGATAAAACCTTTTTAAAAGCCTTTTAATGAAGCTGAGATGCATCTTCCTACAATAAAAATAAATAACATCTTTAGCAAAAAACTCAACACCAAGAGTTCATTACTAGCAGCACAATGACGGTAAAAAGACTGGTGACAGTAAAAGCCTACAAATAAGCCTAAATGAGAGAACTAATGACTCTTGTCCGATATATGGTTATCGACCACCAGCTGCATACACACTGATGCAATAAAGGCGATAAAACGTACTTTACTTACAGCTGGACAAAAGTCCACCATCCCCTACCCCAAAAGTAAAACAAAGTTTGTGCCATTAACCCCGTCTACGTGCACAAGCAGGCAAGTGCCTCATATCTGTAAAAGATCTACTTTACTATAGATATGTAAAGATCTATCTAATGATGGATAAGAGCGTCTGCTCTTCAAATGCCTAAATGTAAATATCAGACTTACAGACCAAATAAGATTTTTTGTCAGACTGCTCATATTTTGTTTTAAATCACAGAAGAAGAAATATCTCGAATATTTATGAGATATAATTAGGATCTACACCCCCCCCTCACTGTTTATCTTTTTCAGATAAAACCAAAAGATGTTTGCTGTCGCATGTTCGTTAGTTAACGTTAGCCTTCAACTCCGCTGTGCATGAATGCACGAACAGATGCTGTGACTTAATCAAAAAACGTCTTGAAGTTTAATCAACCATTTGGTTGGATTGTATTGGTTCCCCTGTATGACGACATGAGCTTTACTGATGATTTGGGATGTGTGGATTTTATATTTCGCCTATTTGCAAATGAAGGGTAGAGCTTAGTGTGTCCGTCGCTACCTCCCTTCCCTGCCGGTAAAACCCTTTTTCAGGGTCATCGTCTATTTTCGAAATTATGACGAGGATTTCGTTGGATTGATGTCAAAGGCAAATGAAACACTACACAAACTGAGGTCACACTGGGGGAAAAAAAAAAATCTGATTTGCATCTGATTTAGGACCTCATATGGAAGTGACCCAAATCTGAATTGAAAAGATATAATTGAAATATAATTTGGGCTGTTCACTTTAGCATTAACAAAACAAAACAAAACAAACAAAACCAAAAAAAAAAAAGATTTGAATGAGCCAAAAAATAAAAATAGTGCCCACGTACAGATCCCCTAAAGGGACGACAGCGTACCATGCCCTGTTTCATGAGCAGTATGGTTTCCGTACCATTGCAGCCAGTGGAAAGCGCTAACGTTACTTCAACACAACCACGGCTATAATGCACTGATGTGCTTGATTTGTACATTTGCATAATCGAACTGTGACCTCTGTTATGTGACTTTGCAGATTATTCTGCACATTGTCTTGCTCATGACTGGTTTCTATATGCCACTTCAATTATTTTTATCGTATGTTATATTTTTACTTTTATTATTTTATTTGTACATAATGTAAATTTAAAATGCTTTTTACAGTTTTTTTTCTATATTTCTAATTTCGTATTCATACTTTAGATTCTTATCGAAAACTCTACTTTTCTTATTTTTAAAATGTTCAGGTCATCAGCAGTCAAGCATTTCACATCATATCATACTGACAAAAATCTGACACCAATTTTTTCCCCCTTGATCTCCATGTCCGTTGGGGAGATCTGTACAAAATGCATCATTGCTAACAAGAAAATCAGACAGAGAGAGAGAGGGAGAGAGGGAAAAAAAAAAAAACTATTAATTCACCAAAGAAACCCAACACGCATCAGCTAAATAGTAACAGCATAAATGACGCAGCATACTGATTCATCTCCAAGAATGTCTGCTTAAGCTTCCTTTATACAACTGCATAATAATAATCTGCAGTCTCGTCCGTTCCGGACGTTACACCTACCCTTAAATCATATTTTAAGCAACACTGAGGTTTATATACGAGTGCTTTATATTCATGTGCAGATTCTGAAATGTGTGGGAGATGAGAATGAGAGCAGGCTAGAGAAAGGTAAAAAAAAAAAAAAAAAAAAAGGAAATCAATGCAAAAACAGGTTACCCTGACAACCCTGCTTGTGAACAGTCTGATGTAATCAGTTAGATAGCGTTATAATGCGGCCGGCCGCAGCTCTGAGAGAACCCTCGTGACTTATTTCACAAATTTCACTGCAGGTAAATCTGATACTCCGGTACCTGTGCTGGTAGGGGAAGAGCTTAAAGAAGCCCCAGAGCTCCTCTGACATGCAGGCGTTGCAGTCCATGAGCGTGAGGGAGGGAAGCAGCACCTGGTCGGCGATGCTGAGGAAACAGCTGAGCAGTGTGTCCTGAGAGCCAAAAACAAAACAAAAAAAAAACAGGTTACAGCAAGAGGAGAGGGAGGGGAAAAAAAGAAAAAGGCCAGGTTACGTATCATTTGTATCACATGTGCTCGGTTTGTGTGTGCATCTGCTTATTCTGCCTGGCACATCTGCGAGCAAAGTTCACACACAGCTGTGAGACAGAGCCTTTTCAAACAGACTACTGAGCTTTTATTTAAAACTTGCTTTATAGCGGGGGTTTCAGGCGCATCAGGATCACGGTTGGATAACACCATGACACCATATGTCATTTTCTCAAACAGCCTATATGCAGTGCGTGCTTTAATGACGGCCACAATGCGCACAGCAGAAGCAATCCTGGCAGAATCGAAACACAAATATGAAAACGGGCTTTGGGTGTACTTAATGTAGCTGTGCGTTAGGAACTAAGACGAGCCAGATGGAAAAACACACATGATGATGATGATGATGATGCTGCTGATGATTTGGGATCACAGCATGTTAAAAGCAGGTTTATTCTGCTTTTGTTCGGAAACACTGCTTTCTTTTGTTCGGAAACTTGCAGCTTGAATTCTTTGCTTCGGCTTGATTTAATCTAAACGACCACTGTGCCTTTGTTCCCCCCACTACATGCTTCATAACTTTCTTTTATGTCCCATGACTCACCGTTTTCTCCTTGGCATCTTGCTTGCTTTCACTTTGGTACTATCAGGCAGAGAGGAAGGGATGATGGGAGGGGGGGGGGGGGAGCAAAAAAGAAAGATCATTCAAATGCAGATCAATACAGGCTTACAGCACTACATCCCTACTGATTCTGCTGAGTTACACAAGAGCTCACTTTGTGCTACTTTGAAATGAGCCTAATTATACAGAGCGGTACAGATTCTCACCCCGGCATGCCGAAGCCTTTAATCGAGCACTGACCGAAGCAGCGCTTCTATGCTGATTTCGAACACACAAGGTTTTTACTCTTTCTAAAAAGATAAGCAGTGATGCAGTGCTGTTTGAGGGTTCGAAAGGTGTTGACAAATTGCTCCAGCTGTAAAGCCCATCACGGACTTTATTAATGCACTTGCTGTAATGTGTTATGGTTTCTATAACAGTCATTTCCTAGGGACCTTAACAGCAGCTGCGTCTCATAATATGAAGCCAACAATAAATAAAGGAAGAAGAAATTTCGAGAGTCGGTGCTTTGTACAGTAAGTGTGGCACTTTGAGGTAAAGGAAACGAAAAAAGGAAGACTTGAGGTAGGATGTTGATCAGAATTTTGATTCGATTCACTGACTTTCACTATCTTGAGACACTGCTCATTTCTTCAGATTTTGCAAGCCTTTCTTCCATTTTTAATGTCGTCCTGAGGAATAGTTCTCCTGGCTTCCTGAAGGACTTTTTCTCTTGCATTTTTTAAGAAATACAAAATACTGTATCTCTTATATCTTATCTAAAAGCATTTAATAACATTTTTAACATTACTCTACAGAAGATGCAGGCAGGTTGTATTATTCTAAGGAATTAATCAACTGTAGACCATTTGACAAGGGGAAGTTTACTTAATTTTAAAAATCCGACTGTTTTAAAAATCAAAACAGACAACAAAGGACTGATTACATTTCATAAAATGTGTTCTGTGGATGTTTCACCGAAGAAAATGTAACTATACCTGGATATAAAAGTGCTATGTGTAATGATGTAATAAGGAAATAAATTGCAGTTACTGGAAAAGTGCTTATTATGCAAACTGCATTGTTGCCGATTGTTTTCCTATCCTGAAATGATCCTGACATATTCAACAATTAGACCTAAAGAGCTGGAAGTAAAGTCGGGATGGAAACGCTAGTGGTATTTAGCTGAACTCCTCCCGCTCTGCTGTTGGTCTGTGCGATAACAATATGCTCAACAGCAGCAGTTGTGTAAGCACGTAAACAATTAATAGGGCCATTAGCGTGCCGGAGCTTTGCGATTAGCAATAGGGCACGGTGACAATGAGGGGGAATGCTGGTAAACAAACGTGCCCGTCATAACATAAGCCACGGCAAGAAATTAATAGTGCTGCTAGTACCAAAAACAAATTAACCCCTCATTACACACTGCTAAATAGTGAATATAATGCTGGTAAACAAAGCATTTCGGGTCGCTTTTCGAACGACTAATTTGCAAGAAGACTGAGCTCACGTATGGCTAAGCACAAAATCAATTATTTAGCATAAAATGTGTGAAACGCTCATCTTCTCATTGGATAAGGGACCAGGTGATATTCCTTAGACGGCACCAGTCAACAGCATTCACAAGACGGAAAAGTAAAAATAAAAGGGAGTAAAACTAAAACTCGTTTTAGGCTCTTTGCTGCAGCTTTGATTAAAGCTTTTTTTTTTTTTCCTTCTTCTTTTCTTGGCAGAATCTTAGGACGCATTCCAACAGACTTAACGTTACCCTCCACGAACAGTGCGGAATTGCGGCTTTCCCTAAAACCTAAAGTGGTGAGATGGGGTTATGCTGGGAAACTAAATGTTGTGTTTTGAAACTATATTCAAAGTAAGGTTTTAGCTGTTATATTGGTTGCTCCATTGGTACAGTTACAGCTTAGCAAGCGAACACATATCTTGAATAACGGCAAGATGATGAGATTATTATTATTATTATTATATAACAAATATATGCCCACTAACTATTTCTAGATGTACACTGCCTGGCAAAAAGGCACCATTTGGATTTAAATAAGCAAATACTCAGGAGGCTTTGATTGGATAATATCTGCAGTGATTAATGTGTTTGAGCTGCAACAATTATTTTAACCCTAACCGATGCAGGGAGCAGCTTCTCAAGTCTTAAACCATTTATAAAGATATATATACACATG
>JAQQZT010000002.1:10918545-10937584 GCA_030068275.1 Clarias platycephalus
TCTGCAATAGGTAAGCAGCTTGGTGTGAAGAAATCAACTGTGGGAGCAATTATTAGAAAATGGAAGACGTACAAGACTACTGATAATCTCCCTCGATCTGGGGCTCCCGCAAGATCTCACCCCGTGGGGTCAAAATTATCACAATAACTGTGAACAAAAATCCCAGAACCACACAGGGGGGACCTAGTGAATGACCTGCAGAGAGGTGGGACCAAAGTAACAAAGGCTACCATCAGTAAAACACTGTGCCACCAGGGACTCAAATCCTGCAGTGCCAGTCGTGTCCCCCTGCTTAAGCCAGTACATGTCCAGGCCCGTCTGTGGTTTGCTAGAGAGCATTTGGATGATCGAGAAGAAGACTGGGAGAATGTCTTATGATCAGATGAAACCAAAATAGAACTTCGTGTTTGGAGGAGGAAGAATGCAGAGTTCCATCCAAAGAACACCATACCTACTGTGAAGCATGGGGGTGGAAACATCAAGCTTTGGGGTTGTTTTTCTGCAAAGGGACCAGGACGACTGATCCGTGTAAAGGAAAGAATGAATGAGGCCATGTAATGTGTGATTTTGAGTGAAAACCTCCTTCCATCAGCAAGGGCATTGAAGATGAAATGTGGCTGGGTCTTTCAGCATGACAGTGATCCCAAACACACCGCCCGGGCAACAAAGGACTGGATTCGTAAGAAGCATTTCAAGGTCCTGGAGTGGCCTTGCCAGCCTCCAGATCTCAACCCCATAGAAAACCTTTGGAGGGAGTTGAACGTCCGTGTTGCCCAGCGACAGCCCCCAAAAAATTCACTGCTCTAGAGGAGATCTGCATGGAGGAATGGGCCAAAATACCAGCAAACAGTGTGTGAAAACCTTGTGAAGACTTACAGGAAATGTTTGACCTCTGATGTATACCCATGATGAAAATTACAGGCCTCTCTCATCTTTTTAAGTGGGAGAACTTGCACAATTGGTTGCTGACTAAATTCCTTATTTTGCCCCACTGTAGCTGATTGTGAGGTAACAGACCTCATGATCACTTGGGTTGATGTTACTGATAAGGCTCATATCGCAACCACTCTGTGTTTGGAGAAATCTCAAATGAAATGGTGAATACAGCTATAGGCGATACTGCCTGCATTGCCAAAGGAAAGCTACCATTTTACCAAAGCAAAATATAAAGAAACTAAGGACATGAAGGCAACACAACATGTTAAGCATCACGACACATTGTTCTTTTGCACGTGTGGGTCAGTTTGAAACGGTGATCTGTTCAGACTAATGTCAGATATAGATCACAGTGAAAATACCATTTGTAAAGAATGAACTAGTTACAGAAATTTTATTGTCAGTCCGAACCAGTCTAGACATTCTCTTTTCACTCCGTCACCAGCAAGGAGATTCTACACATGGAACCACTCTTTGGATGCTTTGTGTTTTTTGTGTAATGACTGTAGTGAGTGAAAATCCCAGGAGATCAGCAGTTTGTCAAAAACCAGCCTGACCAGCACCAGCAACCTTGGATCAGAGATCAGACTCTTTCTCGATTTCTTCTAAATAAGACAGACGCACTTGATCTGTACTATATCTGCACAATTTCATTGATTGCATTGCATGATTGGCTATCTAGAAAGTTTAATTAGTGAACATTTCTAAAATGGAATGTGTATGATGGGCAGTTAACTGACATTAAGAAAAGCCATCTCCGTGTAAACACTGTTTACATTCCCATAAAAAAAAAAAACACAGGCTGGGGTGATGAAAATATTCAACATGTCCCTTTAACTTTAACACAGCCCTTTCTCCCCAAGTGTTCTGTTTCAGTGTCGATGTAAATGAGTTACTGGCATTCCCACCAGAGAAAGCCAGAGCCTCTTCTTGTATGAGGTCACAACAGGGGTGAAGTCTAATTGGCTTGTTTAATTTCCAGCCAATACAAAAATGAAAAAATGACACAAAGCAGCGAATATTTTTCAGCTTATTTTTTGTTTACACACACACACCGAGACCCATCTGAATGTCCAAAAATGGCTAAAAAGTGAATTTAGCATGATAGTTTAATCGGATCTTGACCTGGTTTAATTGAAATTTTATTGAGTATTTTTAGTAGCTCTTGGACATTTAGATAGAATAAACTTTTCTGAATTTATTTCTTTCAGATTTTAAGCAGTTTCGCTGTAGTAATGAAATGTTCTTTAACTAAATGGACTGCTTTTCTGTCTGCTGCAGTTTCTTGATGAGTTAAGCCCAGACCTGCAGAATGCCTCCCAGTTCTTCAGTGGACGGTTGTTTCAAGATCCCTTTTTCAACAAAACCTTTTACTCTTCAACATGCCTTACTGCTTCACAATAATTAGTTTAATTTCTTTTTTTTTCTGTGTTTTCTTTTTATGTTGTTTTTTTATTTAATTTTCAACAGATTTCTTTGAGTTGTGTGTAAACTTTTTTTATTTTTTTTAATCAAATCAACTGAGGATGTGTAACCCTGAAAGCTCTGGACGGTAGATCAGACGTTTTTTTTTTTTTTTCCTGGGTTTATGGTGATGCCTGCTGGTGAATACCTTCTTATCCTCCACAGGCTATGCAGTCTTTCATTTCTGTGTTCTAACCATAGGTTGGAAGAAGCATGAGGACAAGCACAACGTTTTTTTCCACGCTACCTCTTGACTCATGTACGTTAAAGTGTTCCAAAGCCAAAACGAAGCGGTCCGTTGGTTAGTGTAATTGCTTTTCTCTGGGGTAGATGCTGTGTGTAAAAGTACAATTCTGTGTTGAGTTTCCTTAAAGCGTTAAAATGTTTAAAGTATGTTGATCTTTATGATGTCCTGTTTTCCATTAATGTTTTAAGGCACCCTTGTCAACTTTCCCCTTAGCAAATCTACTAGCAAGTCTAGCACCGTTCCCATGGAGATTTGTACAGACTATTACCTTTGAACCATGCACATTACCTTCGAGTTATATCAGATCATTAACTACTTAGTAGGAATGTTACAACAGCTGTTAGGGATGAAGAAGCAGTGCCCACAGCATTGTCTACAGCATCGTTAGCTCAATCCTGACCAGGGTTTTATTCAACCTGATGAAGTAGTTAACAGCAGGTGTTCGTCCAAGTGAAAGTGGACAAGAGTGTTGAACGCAGTAATGGAACTCAGCCCTGGTCCATTTGTTAAGGATACGATTTGCACGCATATGCTGAAAATCAAGGTGCTGCTCTGTGTAATGCCTCAGGTGATGCCATGTGCCATTAAAAGTGCCTTAATTACTGGTTTAGTTTGTGCTGTGTGTGCTTAATCTCACGTTTCATGAGTAATAAGGGCAAATTATAAATTGCAAGCAAGGATGAGCGGGCCCAAGCACCATGCGTCATCGCCCCCGGCACACCAGAAAATTTAAAGGAGACATACCAATGTCATTATGATATAATTTTAGAATGGGGGAATTTTACCTTTTATCTTTTTACCAAGACTCTCACTTAATGTTGTTGTTGTTGTTGGTCTTTCGGCTGCTCCCGGCAAGGGGTCGCCACAGCGGAATATCCAGTCCACACAACAACTTGGCACAGGTTTTACGCCGGATGCCCTTCCTGACGCAACCCTCCCATTTTATCTGGGCTTGGGACCGACACTGCATCCAGTGGCTGGGCGGTTTGGGCCTTCGTATAAGTAAAGAGCAGGTATTATCATAAGTGTCCCTGAGATGACCAACAGCCGATGCCCTTCCCTATCTCACGTGTGTCTTTAAAGTGTTGTTTCTCAATATGATGTCGCTCCAATGATGCAGAACACACCAACACTGAACACAGAAATGTATTAACCACTTTTTTTTGCCATAAGTTGAAGCCATGGTCACAGCTGAATAGTTTAAGATATCATAAATCCCTCCACAATTTTGCATCCTCAACGTCCTGAGATCACATACACCCGGAGTGGTGGCAATCGTATAAATCCCCTAGGAAGAGTGTGTCAAATGACCCAAAATAACTGATTTCCTGTTGAGCTGAGCCCATGACATATCGATCAAACTGTTCAGCCCAATGAGCTCTAAATGTTTACAGAGTTCATGCAAGGGTATATGAGCTATGCAGCAAAATCTTGTGTGAGGGCCTCGTCCCAGATTCCAACATGTTTGCTGATGTTTTTCATGACTTTTTGAGCATGTTAATTCCCCCAAAAGTCTGAAAAAAATCCTTAGAAGAACAAGAGGGCCCTCACACATACTATGACAACATATTTCTGTGGTCATGGTGCTTGGGCCCTGTTCACACACTATGACAACATAGGGCTGCTGTCATAATGTTTAGGCCCTAAACACACACTATGACGACATATGGCTGTTGTCATAGTGCTGGCGCCCCAAACACACACTATGACGACATATGGCTGCTGTCATAATGATTATGCCCTAAACACACATTATGACGACATAGGGGTTCTGTCATAATAATTAGGCCCTAATCACACACTATGATGTCATAGCGCTTGGACCCTAATAATGGAAGTCTAAAAAGGGGTTACCTTACCTTTATGCCTTTGGAAAACAAATGTATGTATTGTTTTCTTAAACATGCTCACTCCGGTAATATTTTAGTTGGTTAAAGTGTTTCGGTTTAACTTTGTATGTTGACAGCCACATTGCTTAATCTTTTATTATGGGGTAATTTATTGTTCAGCTCCTTGTACAATGCAAGGTTTTCCCACCAATTATACACCAATCAGCCATAACATTAACACTGCACTACATATGTCGCAACATACCAGAATCATATTAACAAGATATGAGACAGTGTAAGAATTTCATAGGCAATAGATATTATTATGGAATAATTTTTTATTCATAATTTTAAAAATTATGCAATAATTTTTAATTCAATTGACAGTGCACAATAGTTTTATGCTTTTGTATTTTTCGAGAAACAAATTGACCAAATATATTGTTTGACTTTCTTTGAAAAGAAAAAAAAAGACAATTCAAGTTACCCGTTTTCATTTTTCTTCTCGAAGATCAAGCTGTACAGGATATCTTGTCAATTTGTTTCTGGCACCCAAGGCTCTCCCATTTCCCCCAGGGGGCCCAAAGCCCTGCCAGTCCAGTCCGATCCCACAGAAAATCCCACAGCCAGTGCAAATTAAATCATCGGATGTGGCTCAAAAAGTTAATGCTAGACACGATAGAAAGGTACCTGAAAACCTGGTGCACAAATTCTGGAAATCCTTCAAAACTAAACAGACAAGTAATTTATTCACAGTGCAAGAGCAAAGTAACAAATGTTTATTGAAACTTCTGCAGAGTAACCAGTATAATATGGCAAAAAAAAATCAACATGGACAAAGGTGATTTCTTTCTCCCAGCCGTTCCATTTTATACACAAACTTCTCTGCCCACATAAACTACGCCCCATTTATCGTGTTCTCACATAAAAATAAGTTGATTTCCCTATCTGCCTCAAAACTATGTCCACATTTTCATCCAACCTAACACATTCTACCAGCACTTATTTAGTTGGACTCATAGGCCTTGTCCTTCTACCTCCAGCAAGCAAGTTTTATGTTTCTACAGTCTACATAGCACATTCACACACAGTTGAAATGTGGTTATCTATTAGGCCACCCATCCTGCCTCCAAACTCCACAGATCCCAATCTGAACAAGTACCCATGGGCTACAAACAGGTCTGATCTATGGTGATCCTGCGACTCACATCACCCAAAGGATCAACCGGCAACATCCTGGTGACAGACAACACAGACAGCACACGGTCCTGCGGAGACATGTCCTGAGGGGCACAAGACAAGGGGAAGCTACGCAATACTGGACTTCATGTTTTGCATTGTAATGTTACGAGAAGATTCCTAAGCAGGTCATCTAAAGTTTTGTTCTCACACTCGATTAAATTATTTTTAATAATGGACTTGATTACCTCTTGAGAACAAGACAAACCTTCTTTTCAGTGACTTTGCATTCAATGTAGAGATGGATCGATAGACTGATTTTTGGAAATGAAGGAAATTACAGACAAATAAAAACACTTCGTATGGTAATAATTTGAAGGGAAAAAGAAAACAGTTGGCCTATCATGGTGGCTCAGTGGTTAGCACCGTGGCCTCGCACCTCCAGGGTTGAGGATTCGATTCCAGCATTCTAGCTCATTCTGCCTGTGCTTAGTGGGTTTCCTCTGGGTACTCCGGTTTCCACTTACAGTCCAAGGACGTGTAGATTAGACTATTTGGCATTCCCAAATTGCCTGTAGTGTATGGGTGTGTTTGTGTGTGTGCGCATGTCCTGTTTAATTGGAAAAGTCATTATGGTTCATGTACATTTCGTACCCTGATGAAAAATGAAATTTTTAATTGGGAACTATTATGAAAATTCACTTTCTTAGATATGATTATTTTTAGACAGCCCCATGGGTCCCTAATATGTGAGTATATGGAGGATACTTTATTTTCACTCATGATTATTTTTCACTCTGAGTGAAGCACCAGTGGCCATCATGTATTTACGATGAGAAAGGAGCAGATATTTATCTGGAAATTAATACATGTATATGTATTAAACACTGGGCTCCTTTCTTAATGAAGGATTATTCTAAGTAGAGTGGGAAGGCAGCTACAGTTGCTGTATTGATTAGTTTTATTAGTGTACAGTTTCTACTCCACTGCATATTACAGAAAATATCAGTACTTTTTATTCAATACATTTCTGCATGGTGTTGCGTTTCTGCATGGTCTAGTGGTAATATTGGCCCCTTTTGAATATTATGCATAATTGCATAATTAGACTTCCCTCTGTGAAGCACTTAATCATACAGCAAGTGTTTGGAATCAGTAGTTGAGAGGGTTGCAGACAGCAACAAAATAGAGAGTGGGAGGGAGAGAGAAAGAAAAACTCTTACTTAACCTCGTGTTACTTAAGTAAATTTGAAGGTCATTACAGTACAGATATGTAAAAAAAAATAAAAAAAAACATTAGCGTCATAGTGGTGACACGGTGGCTTTATGGTTGGCTTTACGCCTTGCACGTCCAGGTCCAGGTTCAATTCTCGTCTTTGTGTGCATGGAGTTTGCATGTTCTGCTTGTGCCTGGTGGGTTTCCTCTGGGTCCCCCGGTTTCCTCCTACATTTTCCTCCTACATTACATACGCTAATTGGCGTTCCCAAATTGCCCGTAGTGTGTGTATGTACAGTATGTGTGAGATGTAGGGGATCAGGGATTGCTGAGTGGTTAAGACATTGGACCACGACCACCAAGTTCTCCCTGTTGGACTCTTGAGCAAGGCCCTTAATCATCAACTGCTCAGATGTATAATGAGATAGAAATGTAAGTCGCTTTAGATAAGGCTATCTGCCTAAAATGTAAACATGTGTGTGCCGCGCGATGGATTGGCTAAGATTGCCTAGTCTCCTGAGATAGGATCCAGACCCCCCGTGACCCTATACAGGATTAAGCGGTATAGACGACGAGTGAGTAATGTCATAGTCAAAGCAGCATCAGAAAAAAAGCTAAATGATAGAGGCAGTTAATAATAGTTCTGAGCTGTCAAATTAGTGAAACGAATCGTCTAAATTAAATCTGAAGTATGTAGTGATTTCACTGCGGTATGAACCCGACCATGCTAGTTATTAGCTGAACTGGAGGTGCAAGGTGACGGTGCTAACCACTAAGCCACAGTGCCGCCCCCATCCATATTCAATTCAATTCAGTTTTATTTGCATAATGGTTTTAACAATGGTCATTGTCGCAAAGCAACTTTACAGAATCAAAACAAATGATAGAGTTAAAATGAATCCCAGGACCCATGTATGTTTCCCAGCAGAACATTGCTCAGAGCACTATTGTTCCTCCACTGGCTTGCCTTCCCATAGTGCATCCTAGTGACGTTGCTTTCCAGGTAACTGACATACACATCCACATGATGTAAAAGAAAACATGATACATCAGACCAGGCCACCTTCCTCCATTGCTTTACGGTCCAGTTCTGATGCTCCAATGCCAATTAATATGTGTTTCCACGGCTGGACATGGGTCAGCATGTTAACTGGTCTACTGCTAATTAACTTTTTCAACATACTGTAGTGGGCTACAGTACCGCTTCTGTGTGATTAAAACAGACAGGCTAGCCATCGCGCCCCACAAACAGCACATATAGCCTTGGGCACCCATGAGCCTATCACTGTTTCACCGACTCTCGTTCCTTCGCCCAACTTTGATAGGTATAACAGAAAACCTCACAAAACCTGCTGTTTTGAATTTGATCTGACCCAGTCGTGTGGCCATTACTATTTCGCCCTTGTCAATGTCGCTCAGATCCTTCACACAGGAGTGTCTGTATCGTGTTCCAGCTTCGATGCACTTGCCAGATCTGATTACCTTCACGGCACATTTCAGAAGCATCCCAGAAGCAGTTCTCTGGTCCACTTTACTAAAGGTGCACACCTAGTATATTTCTGACAGAAGCATCTGACAGCAGCACCTCATCAATTAAAGAGTTGTTTCCAACTGTCGAGTCAAGCCACTTCACAACTGAAATATTCCCAGTGGAGCATGGAGGCATGCAGAAAGCAACGGAAAGTCATTGATTTGCTCTCTGTGGAAATCCCAGGATGCGCATACACATTTTCCCTGCTTGCAATACATCAACTTTAACAAACTGAACTGTCCACATTGAGTGATGTATCCCAATGCATGACAGATGCCATTGTATTGAGATAATCAATGTTATTGACGTCAGTGGGTTCTAATGATGTTTTTCCTCAGCATTTTTTATGTTTTAAGCCTACTGCATAAATCCTTAACAAAGCTTTCATTTTCTCCAAACCGGTCACATTCCCAGTCTCTGGAGCTGACTGTTGAGCCTGAAATCGTTAAAAAAGTTCGAACATGATCACAAAGCCTGAAAACGTAAGATGTTACATATCGTAACAAAGTGATAAAAAGCTTGATTTAATTGTAGTGATTTATAGTGAAATTAACGAGAATCAGCTCCCACAATGCCACTCTCACAGCAAGACTGTATACCATACTGTATTCCTTTCATGCCAGGGCTGGTCAGAAAAGGCAATGCCAATTCTGCACACTAGATGGCACAGAGAACTTTGCAACCGTCTGCAAAAAGTTTGCACAAAAACTGCATCTTTTCTGCTAAATGTCTATTTTGTCCTATTTAAACACATTTTTACATCGATCTTAATTGAATCCATTGAAAAGTATCTTAAATAAAAATTATAATCATCGAATAGGTCAGAAGGCTTGCAAAATATTTTCCACCTTATCTTGCATGTTTATAATTAATATTTATAGTAGACTTTTGGACATTCAGTGCTGTGCAAAGGTCTGAAGTCTGCCCTTATTTCTTTATATGAAATGATGTAATTCATGTAAATTTATATTAAATTAATGAACATTTTACTGCGACAGGCTGCGACGTGGCTAAAGAGACGACTGTCTTTAAGACTTTAAGAATTAATTTTATTGTTTTTTGTATAATGATAGAGCTCATCTTTGTCCACTTTCAAGGTACAGTACTACAGTTTTGTTTTGTTTTAGTTTCTTTTATTATTATTATTACACTACCTTATGTATGTTTCAGGCCTTGACCTTAGACACGATATTTTAAAATAGCCTTGAATATAAGGAAAGTACTTTATTAAATTATAATTTTTTGCTTTTTGAGGATTACTATTATTAAATCAGCATTTGTCTTTATGAGGATTAAATATTTAATATAAATATCTTATTTCATCCACTATGTGCTGACTTTTAAATAAAATATAAAATCCTATCTCTTCTTCCTTTTATTATTATTATTATTATTATTATTACTATTATTATTATTATTACTTGATATTATTATTATTAATGCAAAGTTATGAACTAAACATTTTGCTTGTATATATTTTACATTTCAAATATTTTAAATGTATTTGCTATTTATTTATATGTTATGGTAATTATAGTTGTGTACATAAACATATAGTTAATTGAATATACTGTACAGTATACTCATATCATATTATAGAACAATTTGCAACAGATAAGTTAATGATAGGTTTGTTCATTTATATAATTGATTAAAAACAGTTCTTATACATAATATTGATATAAATATCAAATGATTTCTATTTAGTTAGAAACTTTCACTTTTTATTGTAAGATCAAAAACTGAGAAGAACGTATGTGCTGTTGGTAGTTTGTTTATAGTGTTCTTCTCGTGATACACTTTCAATCAGATGAAAATTTCTCTGAGGTCTGGGATTATGCAAGCAGTGGTTCAGCCCTGCCTCCAGCTCGCCTTCATTTACATGCCGGAACAGGTGAGGTTATGTGCCAGTGCGAATCCGAACGTCCCATGCTGGGACATCAGTGGGCCAATCACACCAGAAGCTGCCTTCGCTACCATATAAGGCAACAGGCTGAGCGCTCACAGTAGCACGCAGTGTGTGTGTGCGTGTGTTTCCCTGCAGAAGGCCTGCATTGTTCCACACTCAGCCAAAGGGGATACAGATGCCAACCACATGTCTAAATATAGAGCCCAATTTCACAATAAAATATGATGGCCTCATCAAGAAGGAGTGACTCCATACTAACGTTACGTCTCAGGGAGGAACGGTGATGGACATGATTGCGTTCTTTTTCCTGTTGTTATTGTTGTTGTTGTTGTCATTGCTGCTTATTGTGATCTCAAGTATATTAGGATTTTTAATAGTTTAGCAGAACTGTGATGAACAAAATTTTTTTTAGCCCTGTTCTCTAAAAGGAATTTTCATGTCGTCAGTCAGCCTTGCCCTGAAACCATTTATCTGATCTTCTGATACCTGTGTAGATGTTTGGTTTTGAATACCTCCCCCAGGACAGAAGGGGATTTTCAGACCCTTCTTTGGAGATTTATAGCTCTTTTTATGGTAGCATTCGCAGCCAGCTAGTTTCCTGCATGACATAATCTCTCGCTTTACTTTGGGTATCTCCTGATTAGAGCCTGTTTTCATGCCTGCCAGTTATTTAAAGAGGAAGGACAATACAGCCGAGGGGCCCGGTTGGCAAGGGGTGAACCTGTGGAGCCCTCCAGAGCAGCACAGCCAGCTAAACCCTCTCTGTTTAGTCATGGTTCTTTCTGTTCTCACATTTATTTTAAAGCCACTCTGTTTCTTTAACCCCTATTAAATGTGTATGCATGGTCTTCTGGCTTACATGTGTGTTGTTTTCTGTAAAAGAAATAAACAGGGGTAATTTAATTACCACATTTAAGTGTTATTTTGGTCTTTATTTTGTACTTGAGTGTTATTTAAACTGACTAATTGTACGCTTACGTAATTACATTTCCAAGAAGCTTTATTTTGCTTCCATGTTTATTTAGACTTTCAAAGTACTCTTTAGGAATCTTGAAGCTCACTTCTTCTTCTTATGCTATACATCGATTGAATCCGCTCAGTTTAGCATCCAGATGAGTTCATCTTTGTAGACCTTCATCAAATATCTCCACACAATACAAATTCCGGCACTCCCTGTCTCTCAAAATAGTCCAAATTCTTCAAAGCATGGATTTCACAACACAGACCAGAATCTCAAAGGAATACTTCCACTGTGTTGACATGTTTGCCAAATGTAATTCCTGCATATATTTCATGCTGTGAATTTCCAGTTCTACCACATCCCACAGGTTCTCTATTGGATTCAGATCTGGTGACTGGAAAGCCAAGGATGAACACTGAACTCATTGTCATGTTCATGAAACGAGAAACCAGTTTGAGATGACTTTTGCTTTGTGACATGACGCATTACGAGTCTGAAAATAGTCATTAAAAGATGGGTAAACTGTGGACGTGGTGGTTCAACTGAAGCCCAAACAGGCCAAAAATGTACCAAGAAAAAATTTCCCACACCAATACACCACCTCCACCAACCTGTGGATTGGTGACACAAGGCATGTAAGGCCATTGGATTCATGCTTTCATGCCAAATTCTCACTCTACCATTTGTGTGACTCAGTGGAAACTCAGATTCATCTGACTTTGTTTTTTTCTGAATTCAAATATCCAGTTTGGGTTAGCCTGTGCCCACTGGAGAGTTGGCTTTCTATTCTTGGCTGAAGAGTGGTCATCTGAGTTACTGTAGCCTTTCTGTCGGCTCGACCCGCTCTGGCCAGTCTCAGTTGACCTCTCTCATCAACAAGATGCTTTTCTCTGCAGAACTGCAACTAAGTGTGTGAGTAAATTATGGGTAAACCCTAGAGATTGTTGTGTGTGAAATTCCCAGGAGGGAATCAGTCATAGGAATACTCAAACCCAATGGCAATGGCTTTGGTTACCATTTTTCACCCACTCTAAAGGTTGATGTCTAAAGCGAGATCTTTATTTGTCACAGGGCAATCATTTTCTCTGTAAATCCCAGTTTATTAGGAAGTTGGGGTACGAGTACAGGGTCAGCCATGATACGTTGCCCCTGGAACAAATAAGGCTTAAAGGCCTTGCTTAAGGGCCCACCAAGGTCCTTATTAGTGCTGGGGCTTGAACCACCAACCTTCTCATCAGTAACCCAGAGCCTTAACCACTGAGCCACCACTGACCCTATGATGTGAACATTACCTGAACGGATAGATTGATGGATAATTGGACAAAGGGAAAAGGAATGGTCTAATTACATAGCTTATCTGTACATCAATGATGTACAGGTATTTCTAATAAAGTGTTCTCTGAGTGTGTATTTATTACTCCATCCACATGCATCATAATGCATTTATCCTCTCTGGCTGTACCTAAGTAAAATATTTCAAAGATTCATAACCAAACCCTCAAATAAAAATAAGGTGTGTCGTTTGCCTCTGTAGGTGGCATTATTTTATTTATTTTATGAGGCATTTTGAGGTTAGTTTAGTTAATTAACTAGTGTCCACTGTCTACTGTATATTTACCTATGTTGTGTTTGCTTTCTTACATGTTTTTACTGTCTAGGCAGAAAGTCAAATAGTATTGGTACCATGGAATTCAAGCTAATGGTACTGAATTAGCTGCACATCAGTGTCTGTGTGCATGGAGTTTGCATGGTCTCTCCCCGGTTTTTGGGTTTCCCCCAGGTACTCTGGTTTCCTCCCACAGTCCAAAGACATGCAGGGTTAATCGGTATCCCCAAATTGGCCATAGTTTTGTGGCCTGCGTCGGACTGGCACCCCATCTAGGGTGTACCCCACCTTGTGCCCCGAGTTCCCTGGGATAGGCACCAGTGATCCTGTACAGGATGAGCCGTATAGAGAATGAGTGTGTGTGTGAGAGAGAGAGAGTGTTTGACAGAGTTCCTTCACCAGTTAGTAGCTGTAACTCAGTTACAAAATGAATAAACACCAGACACAAGCCATCCCACTTGGTGTATTCTTGACTAGAAGATCTGAACCTGTACCCAAGTTTAAAGTGTAGTTTAGATATCTAGTACTGTACATGTGCTCCAATTGAAGCATAAAGTGTTTTCAGACTTTATCGCAGTCCAAGCGCTCTCAGATTGATGACTCAGCACTTTGGTAAATATAGGAATGCAACAAAATGTACTTGGACGCTAAAGACTCTCAAGACTGCCTACAAGCTCAGAGAACCTGGAAATGATCTCAGTACAGTTTGTTTATGGTCCAAGTTTGTGGTCAATCTGAATCCTGTCTTTTACAAACGCAGTTTTGAGTTCACTTCAGGTTAGCTTTATGGTTCAGGAGCGTGAGGCTTGCTGCTCATTTTTAGAGATCTTGTAGATAAATGATAAGTCTACAACAGTCTAATGGTTTCCTGTGTAGTTGCCGGGTCGGTGGACAATGTAACCAGTGTTAGGTGGGACAGAATACAGGCTAATAGACCCAATGTGGCTCTACCAACAAACACTGAACACTTGAAGATCAGGGAAAATGTTCCTTGGTGTTTTTCCAATCTTCACCTGGCAGCAAAACCATGCGTTCAAGTTGAATGAGAGCACATTTCTGATGTTTAATGTGAACGTTTGATTAATGCTCTTGGCTTGCATCTGCATGTTTTTATAAATTGTGCTGTTGTTAGATGATTGGTTGATTGGATAATTGTATTAATAAATTGGCGTGCATGTGTTTCTAATAAAGGACGATATGTAGCTGGATCTACTTTGTCATTGCACTACTAGTACTAGTACTTTGTTGAGAATCACAGGTTGGTCTATAGCATATACAGTACTACAAATTGATTTAGATGATTCTGCAACAAAATTACCGTCCACCTATTTTCTCTTTCTTTTTTTTTTCTCTGATGCATCTGGCATTTCACTTCAGTTCTGCATTTGAACTCTCCGGAATATTTTTCATGCACTGCCAGATGGGAACATCATGTAAGATAATCATATTTTGAATGATATTATCCATAATCCAGAAGGGATATTAGTATTAGACAGCTCATCACTGGTAAAATGGCCAGAAAGAGAGTACATTTGTAGAGTGAACACTGAAAGCAGAATAAGAGGGTATTTCCAGCTAGCTTCCTTTCAGGTTCACTTGAACAGAAATGAATGTGGTTTATATTAAAAGAACGAGATGTGAAAACATTTATATTCCAGAAGAAAAACAGATGGGAACTGATGTTGTGTCATATAGAAAAAAGGCAGACATTGCTGACCAGCCCACTATGCTGCTCACGCTGAATATTTTCACAATGGTGTAATTGTACTGTTCTGTACTTAAATTCTGAATGTAATCTTTCAGTTATAGATTACTGAAAGTTTATTTTGGATTTTTTTCTCTACACTACAGGTTTTTACGTGTGTTTGTTGATGCATCATATTTATTATCAGCCAAAACGCAGTATTGGTGCTAATTAAAATTTTTTATGTTATACATATAATACAAAAAAAATGTGTGTGCCAAAGAAGCTACTTCTGAAGTTTACGCAACATGGAAATGAATAACATTGCTTCCCTAAAAACTTTAAGTTGCAAACGTCACAGGTTTTGGAGGAAAAAATGCCAATTTTACAGCGTTATACTGTCTCACTTGAAACAATAATAATTTAAAATGCTAATTATTTATATTTCTTTATGAGTATTGATACACCTTAAAATTGATGCAAGCTTCTAGAAGCATATGGACCTGTAAAAACTGTTGCTAAAATAGTTTTTTTGTTAAAAGCTTAAAAAGCAAAAAATCTGTAGTGTCCGTAACCATGTCGAATTCATGTTGCAATATCTTAGCTATTTTTCATCTTAGAATAATACACTTTTTCAAGTTTATGTCTTTTCATGTGAAATTTAAACTGGGAAAGTTTCATCTGCATGACAGTTAAGATCATTGAAAGATTTGAATTTTAAAAAGTTATGGACACTACATAAAAGGACTTGAAATTGCATTAGCTTATAAAAATATAACTGTACAGTATATGCATATTTCCAAGAAAAAATGAAGCATAGATTGGGAGATAAGGAGCTTTCAGAATTGTGGGAAAAAAAAAAAATGGTGTTAAATATATGGTGCTATATAAAAATTCACTTTTTCACCTACAGGTCAGACACTTTTTAGCACCAGTACCATGTTTTGGCCATTTAGTAACTCTGTAGTCATATTAGACAAATGTTACTGAACCTATAAAGATGTCAATATTCATTAGGGGTAATAAATATCGGCATATGTTCATTACCCCTAATGCCTGGAAGGAGCTCCCATCCTGCCACTGTTAGACCCTTGGGCAAGACACTTAGGTGTATTGTTTTATACAATATGTTTATGTTATTGTATGGTACAATTGCTTAATAGCTGCTGTTTACCACCTGCTTCCATATCCACACCCCGCCCCTGCCAGGACCTTCAGGATCCAACAGTGCGTGCTCTAACAACACACAAGTGTTCAAGTCATCATCATTAAGGTTCGGCTGGCGTAGTCAAACATCACCTCATGTCTCTTCCCTAACTTTGACTTTAACCCTGACCTTTACCAAATGAAAAAAAAAGACGTACTTTAAATCTGGAAATGACGTGTTGTAGAAATGTTTTCCATGGGAGTGTTCAGTGTTGCAATAATTAAAGCTGATTTGTAGTTTAGTACTGTAATATTGGTGGTGTTGGCTGATCCTGAATGTATGGGTGGAGGTGAGCTCTAAGGAAGGCCGAGAGGGTTGACCTGAAATTTGTTCGCAAAAAAAAAAAAAGATGTAAACTTACTCTGGATGCTCCATGAATTAAGGTCAAGTAGGAACATCTGGACCAGTACAATATAGTACCTTCCATTTACATGTATATTAGTGGATGGCAGGTGGTTTACTAAGTAGCATTGCTGCCTCACAGCTCTAGAGTCACTGGTTTGGTCCTGTTTTACATGTTTTCCCTGCATCCGTGTGGCTTTCTTACAGGTTTCCAGGTTTCTTTGTACACACCAAAAACATTTGTGACTCTAAATTGCGTTGGGTGTGACTGAGAGCATGAATGTGTTTAAATGTCAATGTGGATTCAGGGGAAGATTTCATCTTTGCCATTTCACCTGCAAGCCTGTTATTGGGAGGGGGAATGAAACCAAAAACCAGACAGTACGTTGAGCTCGGGGTTGACCCATGGATCCTGGAGCTGTAATAATGGTAAAGATACCCCATTATTTGTACCTCAAGTAACAAACATGCATCATACAACACTCATTTGCATATACAGGGTGCAATTATGCCCATTCAAATCACACACCTTTGCCAACTCTAGGACAGAACAATTGTTTTTCTTTTGTACAAATGAAACCTACATGCCTATAGCACCTGTTCTTGCAGTTGGTAAGATATGTAATGTACGCAGGTCTGTGAAGTGAAGTCACACCCTGAGACTTGATGTGCATCCAAATGTGCCTTCTCCCAAGCACACGCCTCACTCTCAAGTCATCCATAATAAGAGGGTGGGGACAAGCAAGGCCCTGAACACAAGAATTGGGAGAATAAAAATAAATCCAGGTCCACCTTCTTTGAATTACACTCAGTCACACGCTCACTCTTTGACTCAGGTTTGTAATCTTTTTCAAAGCTGATTCAAGACTGAATTCTCAATGTAAGGCAATTCAAGCAATACAAAGCATACACACCTCATGAGGCTTAACCCAAACCAGAAAAACAGACAGACTGCCTGATGACTCAGATATAATTATATTCTCAAATCTACATTATTAAATTCTTTTTTTTTTTTTCTCTAACCAGACTCAGAGTCTTTTGACGAACGGTTAGAAGAGCACCACCCCGAATAAGAATGTCAGGCTACAATGGAGTTGTCACTAAGTTAGTTAGTGTTACTAAGTAAGTTATAACAGTTTATGCTTGCAAATCTGCTAAGAAAATTTGTGATAAACTAATATAGTGAGAAACGTGTGCTTGTGAGCTTACAGTAGACTATTTGAAAAATGTTAGGAATACTAAGTGCTGTTATATACTATATGTTATTGTTGCTCTTTTGGTTGCTCCTGCCGAAGCATTACCATGGCAGACCATGCATTCCTCACACAACTTGGTAAAGGTTTTACTCCAGATGCCCTTCCTGACTGGCTTGGGACCAGCACGGAATCCAGTGGTTGGGATTTGGCATTGGCTGGGAATCGAACCCAGGCCTTGTGCAAGAAATGCACCACTGAGCCATCAATGCCCACTTGTTATATACTATATGTACTATATAGATATTTGATATTTCTAGTGAATAATGGGTATCATGGAGGTAATGTATAAAATTAGGATTATCAAATGTTGCATGATGTTTCAGTAGATAGCGTACCTCAATATTATTCTTTAATAATGATTTAACATGATAAAATACAGTATCTGTATCGCGGTCTGTAGTCATACTAGTAATTCTTTCCATATTGTTTGCAAATGTTGTTCCTTCGTAAAGTTTGAACTGTAAATATTGAAACTTGGAAAAGTTATCAATGTTGTTATTAGTTGTATTAGAATTTATATTAATAGGAGGATTAGGAGGTGAAGGAGCAGAACTAGTAGAAGCAATAATTGTAGTAATAACTGATGGAGAAAGAGGAAGAGGGTGATGAGTATTAGTGGGAGTAATACTAATAATACTAGTAATAATAGGAACCTTTGATATCACTAAGAATATTAGTTGTAGGAGGAGAAGGAAAGGTTTATGTTAATGTTGTTGTTTTAGTAGTAGTAGTAGTAGTAGTAGTAGTAGTAGTACAGTAGTAGTTGTTGTTGTTGTTTTAGGAGTATATAAAGTATTAATGAGTTCAGTTCATGTTTTCTGACAAGACACCAACCTATTCACATTTGGGTGCTGTTTCTGCCCAAACACTGGCAAAAATATATAGAAAAAAGATAGTATTAATGGCATGATGTGAGAAAGCTCAAAGATTCCCCAGTATACTACAAAACATGCCAAGCCACGTATTTAGGAGTGCAGACCACACCCTCAACTATATATCACGATGAGTGACTGTAACTGTAAAAAAAAAAAAATTGGTCTCTCATTAAAGACTGTTGGGTAGGTGTTGTTAAATGGTAGGGAGGAGATGGGTTGCAGAAAGGTTGTCACTATGCAGAAAACAACAACAGGAATTTAAAAGATGTTGAATTTAAATAAGGTTGAGCTTCAGGCAGGGGCTTTCTCCTAAACCGCAATTATATCACAACTTCATTTAAACACCCATTATAAATGTAAACGGCTTTACTATAAGCTTCGCTACACTACTCCTTTAAATAGCAACGAGTAATTAAAAAAATGATAATTCTGTACTAGTAAACCATTAACTGAACATGATGTATGGTTGAATGGTGTTATACCAAAGTTGTGTGAACTGCTTGATTCTGACTGTACAGCATGTATTGATTTACAGTGGGTACGGAAAGTATTCAGACCAATTAAATTTGACACTCATTGTTATATTGCGGCCATTTGCTAAAATCATTTAAGTTCTTTTTTTTTCTCATTAATGTACTCACAGCACCCCATATTGACAGAAAAACACAGAATTGTTCAAATTTTTGCAGATTTATTAAAAAAAGAAAAACTGAAATATCCCATCCCAGATAGCAAGGTGACATTGATTCAATGTTGAAATTTCATCAGAATCATCATTTTGGTTGAGGTTGATTATT
>JAQQZT010000002.1:10944756-10962628 GCA_030068275.1 Clarias platycephalus
AGACCCTTCATTTCTTTGTAAGTGGGCAAACTTAGAAAATCTGTAGGGGATCAAATACTTATTTCCCCCACTGTACATTCTGGTTTGTTATTACGGTTTGTTTCATCTGGTTTGATGCAGAGCATCTTCCTGTGTGCAGTGATGCACACTGCTTAGTTGCTGTAGTGTCTCTTGTCGTGATTAGTGGTATGTGAGTGGAGTTCTCAATGTCACATTTTCATATTTTCCCATACTTTTTCCGTGTGTAACAATGTTCCTGTTTTTCTTGTGTTAGCCCGTTTTCATCGCTTGTGTGCTAAAAGTCACACAGCCTCTTTAAGGCTTTTAGCCAACATATTAACAGCAAATGTGCACCGTGTCACCAGTCACATCATGGTGGTGTACAGTATGTGGTACGCCGTACCTTAAAAGTGTAGGACATTTATCAAATTTTTAATTAATTAAAGATTTTTTTAAATAAATACACTAATTAATTTCCATTATAGATGTGTTGTAATAATTTTAATTCTAAATTCACATTTCTGTGTTAGTTTGTCTGCATAAAACACTTTGAATAAAGCTCATGACCGTTTAAAGAGGAAGAGACGCTGTATAGTGTGCTGTGGGTTGATAGAAATATGCTCTGATTTGCATTTAGCATAATGTTCACCAGCCACAGAATGCAAGTGTGTATGATCACCACCAGGACAAACAGGCTAAGGTTATAGTAATGGATGTAAAAATAATAATAATAATAATAATAATAATAGGTAAAGTGTGAAAGATGCTTCCCTTCCATGAGACATCGAGCTCATGTCCCAAGCACGGGATAGGGGTTCGAAAAGACAATCTAATCGTAAAAGTTCAAATACAAATCAGGTACCTTGTTCTGATCTGTCTTGATTCATATTACTTACTGTAAGAGCAGAAGTTTTTCCTGTTAGCCCAGATCCAGGAACATTTCATTATCATATCTTATTGGCTGAAGGATTAAAGCAATACCTAAAATGTTTTGGAATGTTTTTCTATAACTACGGCCATATTTAATACATTTATAGAGATCTGTAAAGTTGTCAAAGAATATCGTTCTAGACAATAATGACTGAATACCTCTAGTTCTAACTTTTTTTTTTTTGTTTTTTTTTTTGTTCTGCTTTTTAAAACAATATTTCCTATCAACATAACTAACAGCGTTGTGCTTTACTTTATTTTAATTAGTTTATCAGAAGTGATCCTGCATCTGGACAGCTCCTTAATCATCCTCACATCCCAATGAATACACATGGTTAAAATCTGTTTATCGCCAGTCACGTTGCTTCTTGATGATGTGTGTTGTGCAGCCGGTGGTGGGTTTTTGGAGCGTGTGTAGCATTAAAGTCGGACAGAAGTAGGAGGTTGTAAATTTCTTCTTTTTTCTTCTGTTGAATGAGAGGAGAAAATCTGGAGCTAGATGAGAACGAGACTTGAGCCCAGCTATCTGGAATGTCACGAACCTGAGATAACCCTGGTGTTTGTGTATGTGTGTTTCATACTTTTACGCGTTCCTGCACTCCATCACACATAAGATATCCAAAACCATTTGGATGACGGAAGTGGTATGATCTTACTTTAGAGCAGGTTTGTCGTGAGCAGAGGGCTACTCACACGCATGGCTGTCTTCATTTGTTTAATCGTGATTCCTGGACATGAGCATGCAGTTTGAGAGGCTAGTATGTTCTAGCTTAATGCTCAACATAAGTGCTGTGTCATTAGACCCGATCTATTGACTGGTTTTGATTTAAACTGAGAATGGATGATAAAAAAAAATTTATCACATTATTTCTTTATTAAAATTTCATGATGATTGTTAGCTTTGCCTCACATCAATCAACATGCTCTCTTTGGTTATACGTGTTCATTTCTTTTGCAATTTTTTTTTTTTTTTTTTTTTTTAAACAAAGATTTCCTATATAATAAATATTTTACTAGTTTTAATGCAATTCTATAAAATTTTTAATTATAGACAAACATCTTTGATGCAAAATAAGTCTAGTTAACCTACTGACATTTATGTCTGTTTAACTCGCACTCTTGTGTAGTAAATAAGCCATTTTGGCTTCATTTTTGACTCCCTGTTATGAAATCCGTTTGTAAATACAGTCACCGGGAAAACTTTACTCTGACAGTTTATGGCCCGGTGTGTAAAGGGGTGTCCATATAAAGGCTTCGTAAGTGTGGAGGTGCACCATGACGTTCTGTCTTTAGAGGTGATGTAAGAAGGAAATAACAGGAGCTTCATCTTTGTGTAAAATGACTTTGCGCTGAAGGATCGCAGTAATGTTATTGCCAGATGTTAGGCTGAAGTAAAGCGAGGATTTATTACACCGCATAGCAAAGGGAACCTGTTTGAAGTGTTGCTTTTCTCACGTACAATAACAGCAGATTTACGAGTCCTTAATTTACAGTGTCTCATGCATCGGACTGTCGAGTCTTGACTGTAAACATAAGCCTTAAGCCTTGCATGCAGAGTTATTTCACACGGAGGTGTAGAAGTCACTTCTGGAATTCCATGCCTGCCGTCTTTACAGACGTTCTTCCTTTCCGCTGAATTATGAATGCACTCCCACCGGGGGAACCGGCCCTGTGCGGGAACACAAACAGGCCTGTGTGTTCGCCCGTGTAGCCGCTCAACGTTTTATACATGGTTCCTGAACGTAGACTCAGATTTTTCACCTCGTTAGGAATGTCTGGTTCTGGCTTCTCTGGAAACCAGTGAGGAAAAGCCGTTTCTTTAGGTGTACATGAGGCAAAAAAAAAAAAAGTACTCGTGTAACAAGAGCGTGGATTCATAGAGTAACTGTTTAGATTAAGTCATGAGACTTATAAGAGAGTAAACTTACAGTTTAACCGCTGACTCAAAAGTTCCTTTATGTTGGTTCAGCACTTATTTATTTATTATTATTTTTTTTTCAGGTTTGTCAGTATAGGGGATCTTTTAGCTGTCTCTTTCTCACTCTCTGAATATCTGTTTTGGGAAACGTCCTTGAAATCTAGCTGAACCGTGGCACCGCTCGTGATGGACAAAAACATTGCTGGTGCCATCACATTTGTCCCATGTGGTCAGGATAGAGTTTGACCAAACTGACTTTGCAAATAGCATCAGGGAAAGAAAAAACAACAACAACAAGGTATGTGGTTCTGCTGATGTGCAAATGTGCTGTTCAGTATGTTGTATTTTGTGCTAAACTTAGCTTTAGGGAATTTGCCGAAGCAGAATTATTGTGATGTCAGTTGTGATTGTTGGCACAGTGTTATGGGTACGAATAATACTTCTGATTAAAGGTACCCCCCCCCCCCTCACCCTGAAACAATTCAGATAGATTTGTAATGAAATCTTTATGATGCTGCTAGTAGTTCATGGTGTTTAACATCACGGTGTTTGCTGACTCCTATTAAAGAGTTAGTCAGTGTACAGACTAAAGTGCCTCTGCATCACTCTTTAGGTAGAGATGAAGTCAGGGCTAAATTAAACATACCGAGTCTTTGACTGCAGTGTTTTATTGCGTTAGTGACACTTCTCAGAGCATTATGAAATCTTTATGATTATGATTGTGCTCATGTATGGTGTGACATCTTTATTACTCTGTGTGTGTGGTGTGCGTGTGTGGTTTTTTTTTTTTTTTTTTTTTACAACCTTTGCCCTTTGTATCTTTCCTAGTTAGATATTTAAATCTTATTTTCCAGCACTGGTGCTGAGCTCAGAACTGGGAAGTTGCTAAATGTGTCTGTCTCTCTGGACCAAAACAACACCACATTTTTTCCTTTTATAAAATCCTTGGGTTTCAGGAGCCGTTAGTCACAGAGCCAGTCTTGAATCACCATCAGAGCAGCCAGGCGCAGATTGAACAGGAAATGACAAACACCTCTGATATTTAGCAACAAAGGCGTTTCTGCACTTTATAAAGTAATCTTGTGTTAGTGGGCATTACATTACATTAAATATATAATAATATATAATGTAAATCTGGGGTGAAATCTGGGGTTCGAGTGTGTCTGTTCAGTTCATTAATTCAACAGACTCTGTGCAAATGAAAGTAAAGAGCAGAGTTTGTTCACCTCGAAGGAACTGTCACTGTAAACCAGGACAAAGTTCTTCTGCTTGATCACCTTTATCCTATGATAAAAATTTCCCTGATGGGCGTGGTCAGCTCCAGGATGACTCCTCCCTCCCTGTGCTATAGAATTCACATATCCTCAGTCACCTGATCCTCTACCTTAAGTTCATACATTACCTCTCTTTTAGACACATATTAAACACTCGTTCCTGTCCAGTTTATGATTTGTGAAGATGTTGAGCACTGAGATGTATTTTCTTCACCTAGCTAATAGGTGGCATGGTGGTGTAGTGGTTCGAACTATGGCCTCACCTTCAGGATCGAGGGATCGATTCCCACCTCGGGTCTGTGTGAGTCTGTATGTTCTCCCCCTGTTTGGTGGGTTTCCTCCGGGTGGTCCGGTTTCCTCCCACAGTCCAGGGTGTACCCCACCTGGGAAGTCTCCTGGGATAGACTCCATGTCATGGGTGATCGGATAAGCGGTATGGATGAGTGAATAATATTTCAAGACCCAACTAGTGATTGCTCTGGCCCTAAACTTTAAACATTCTGTAACCGCTAAACCTTGCGTATCTGCCTGAGGTGTTTGTTCCTGTGTGTTGTGAAAGTTAGGTGTGACTGCATTTTTCTCACTCTTGCTTTCTTTTACCTTTTCCTGTGCAAGTGTATTTAAACCCAGATGAACCATTTGAGCTGATTTATACAGTCCGTTACATATTCATACATGTATATATACAATTTTATATATATGGTCAGAAGTATGTGGATACCTGACCACCTTTTTCCCGGTTTTAAAATTGCTTACCTGCTCAATTGCTTCTGTGGTGTGAATAAGTTTGTATACTGAAATTTCCACAAACAGTTTTGTACCTGAGTCTCTAATAATGAAAGTGGACCCCATAATAACTTAAACACCTCACCTCTTATACTTAACTTCAGGCCTCCTGTCGCTCCCTTGTCACCCAAATGAGGATGGGTTCGCTGTTGAGTCTGGTTCCTCTCAAGGTTTCTCAGGGAGTTTTTCTTTGCCTTGTGATTCGTACATATTTTTCTTTCATTTCATACTCATTTCACTAATTTTATTTTTAATTCTGTCAATCTGCTTTGCGACAATGACCATGGTTAAAAGCGCTATATAAATAAAATTGAATTGAGTTAAATTAATAAAGGGTGTAGCTATGGCCATTCCCATTCAGAGTTCCTAAAATAGGTTCTGGGTCCACCCTTACCCAATCCCAGTAAGATTTTCATAAAGCATGCTTTCTCAAAGTGAACATGTGAAACGTCACACCGAGAGTAAACACGTGCAGCCACATCATTATTATTATTATTATTATTAGTAGTAGTAGTAGTATTATAATGACCGGGACAAAGTAATGACTCCCATATTGCAATTTGTCCACTGCAGCATGAAACAGTTGCCTGTATGCATCCCTGATTTTGCTCACACACCTGTCACGCTTTGCTTGAGCACCACGGTTTTGAGCCTCTCATGTGTTTCGCACAGTTGTGCTTCTTTGGATGACAGCAGTTCAGCCTGCTGAATCAGACTCTGTGTACTTGCTCCACTGGAATTCCACTTATCCCGGATGCTCCCATATGTTTCGCAATGGACCGTCTCCACATACAGTATGCAAGACCTCGTGAGCACTTTAGCCCTTTTGTTGCTGACACACATGCCTCGACTCGTTGAACAGGTGATCTCCCGTCTCATGTTTGAGCTTGTGTAATGTCACTGCTAAGGTTTTGTTTAGAATCGATTTTATTTTATTTACTCTGCATTTGTCTTCCCCTTGTTTTCTTTCCCTTTTTTTTTTTTGTCCTGAGTGCCGGTGATTTATAAATCATCTTAGTCTGTGAAATGACTTTTCCTTTGATGGAGTGAAGTAATGATGATGTGTCCAGGTTACATAATCCAAGGCTCAAATATCAGCATGTTCCTTTTTTTTATTTTTTTTATTGCGTTTGCACGAGTGTCCTCCGAGCATACGGGTCGTATCTAAAACGATCAAATTAGATGGACACTGTAATCTGACCTGCACATATGAACTGCTTCTGTACTCATAAATATGGTCACGTGATCACGCCAGGACTCGCAGTAATACTCATCCTGAACACACGTAGTACTGTGTGATGTTTAAGTGCAGTGATTTTTTTTTTAAATTATTATTATTTATTTTTTATATATAATCCTTCTCTCTGGTGTCACTCAGAAGAGGATGAGATTTAACTTGGGATCATCTAAAAGGCAATGAGGTAGAAGACGCATCGTCACCTCTGGCTTTTACTCAGAAGCAATCTAAATATAAACCTACATCTGGATTTCTGCAATGCTGCTTTGTGTCTTTGTCTATTGTTAAATCTGGAGTTGAATGGATTGGATGGTGTTGATATTGTTAAAGTTTTTAATTTTTCCTTCCGTTCAAGCTTGCACTTCTTGTATAGATTCTTTTCTTAGAAAGATAAGCACAGAAATGTGCTTTACAGAAGTAGCCAATATACTGTAATGTCATGATCTTTTTTTTTTCCCTTTCTTTTTCTCCTCCATACATCTGGTAATGAAGCAGCGGTAAAGAAAACACATGCTTTCCTCTCACACACATTTTACCACATTCTCCCCCATCCTCCCCCTTTCTCTCCGGAGGCAGGGAGGCAGCTCCCATAGCTGGGCAGGAAGTGTTCTGACTTGCTGCCTGAGGTCTTTGTGAGGCAGACAGGAATGCTGGCGCTCCACATTCGCCTCAGAGGGTGTGTAGGGAGCACTTCCTCAGCCTCAGCCTCTGCAGCCACTCACAGCACAGGTCTGGTCCTTTTCTATTCCTTTAATTTTCTGCAATATATATATATATATATTTTTATTCTCACCGTCGTTGCGTTCATTTTTCAGCATTTGTTTTGAGGGTCAAGTGCGCCTCGGGTTCTTTATCTCGTCTACTTTACTGGCAGCTAAGTCGCATGACCACAGCTGTAAAACATCGGGCTGTTATTTGTTTCTGAACTCATCAGCTTAAAAAGACTGTAGAGGAAAAGGTCGTATTGCACTCCTCCTTTCGTTTGCATTGTCTTCATTGTTCCCTTCCTGGCTTACGGCTGTTAGGACGTTTTGGGCGGAGAGCACGCACATGGATCTATTTCGCTTAGTCTGTCAGCTCGTGTCCCCATGGGAGGAGTGCGCTTGCTTGCTTGCTCGCTTGCTTTTGTGTGTGTGTGTGTGTGTGTGTGTGTGTGTGTGTGTGTGTGGTTGATAATGCATAATGTTTAAATGATTTCAGGGCCTAGTATAAAAAAAATAAAAAAAAAACCCCAAGGCAAGCTGTAGGGTTTAGTTTGTTTATGAGAGAGAGGAAAAAAAACCCACTCATGAATCATAGTTTGTTTTTAACTCAACACTAAGAAGAAAGCAAAGTTGAAATTGCTGAATTACATATTCTGTGTTGGCGAGTAAGAATACCCATTGAATCGAATCCCGGGATCTAAAGCAGCTGCTTGTTGAAGGACATCAGCGGTGGTGCTTCAGGCGGGGCATCTGAGGTGTTGCTCTGTGACGGGATCAGACAGACCTTGAAACATCCTGTACAGAACACAAGATAAACCCTTTTTTGTTGTTGTTGTTCAGATTGGTTTAGGTAATATCCAGGTATCTCTGCCATGTCCCGTTGCTATTGTTTGCTGTTGTGTGTAGGAGGGAGCCGATTCAGGATGGCTCGTGTTTGTGTTCTTTTCGGGAGCGAGGAGTGACGGGAAGACACTGTGACGGGCGTGTGCACATCCACCTCCGTCACTCCACCCGCTGTGGCATTGAGTCATCGGTGGGGAAAAAAACGGGCAGCTTAACGTGTCCTGCGGCTCAGCCTGGCTTCCCCTTTAGATCTGAGTAACCTCGGATGCATCATCGAGTCCGCTTTGAAGAAGTTTGTTTTTAAGAGTAATACAACTGTAAAGTCCGTCTGATTTTGATTAACGTGAGCACGTATGAAGCAAAAAATAACCTGAATATGAATTGATGTCATTTTGGAGTTCGAGTATCTTGAGTCTTTTTCAAAGTACTGTTCAGTCAGCAATGTAATAAAGTCGATTAAAGACAAAACTGGTGTATTTAAACACAAGCTCCCAAAATATTGTGTGAAAAATAACAACACCGTACGCTTTTAGACTCATCATACATTTTAATCACATCATAAGTATGGTATTTGTATTATATAGTTTTTGTTTTTTTCTGTTTAGTTATTTTCTTTAAATGTTATCTAAAAGATCATGATAAATATCGTCTTGCAAGGCAATGCATTTCTGAATTTATTATTGTATAAATTATATAAGAGTCTTCTGGGGGAAAGTAAAAAATTTTTATTTTAAGTTTAATATAGAAATATCGTTCCATAAAATGATTGATTAGAAAATAAAATTGAATGAAAGTCTTTCTAATTTAGCTAAATAAAATAATAATTTTTCTTCCGTACTTTATCATGTCGTTTTATTCATCACCGCTATATTTTATTGACATGTTTTTGTTGAGCTTCTATTGATTTTTTTTTCTTCTTCTCAAGTTTACAAAAAAGCTACTAATAAATTATTATTATTATTATTATTAATAAACAATAAACAAACAAACAAACTACAAACTGCTCCAGGCTTCATGTGATGTACAGCTCATAAGCAGTGATGATGTAACTGAACTCTGCAGTGTGCAGCTATGAATAGGTTACAGTTGTGGTATTTCCTGAGCTCATCAGATAGTCATTCACACCCTTTGTTAGCTTTTCATGTCTTGCACTGGTGTTTACTTAAAACCCAGACTATGCTAAAGCCTAAACGTACACTTTTCCCCAGATCAAGACAAAAGCATTGTTATTTATTTGCATGTTTAACAATCCTGTGCGTGTCATGCAAAGTAAGTGTTACTGTTTTCTGTCCTGGAGTGTGGAAAGTGATGGTGTGTTAGCTTTGCACTTCACCATCAGAGCAAATCAAAAAGCAAAGCAAAGAGAATGTATTGTCCTGATGAAATGTGTTTTTCATCCTGCCTTCCTGTGTTCGTCTCCCAACAGAAAAAGGGCACATTGTTGGAGTGAGGAAGGTACAGGTCATTCTCCAGGGAGATGGCAGCGAAGATATGCAAAGACGAGCTGGAGGAGCTGCGTGAAGCCTTTGAGAAAGTCGGTGAGTGGGTTTCCTGTTCTGCTGGTTCGGCCAGTAAACCTTGCGAATCTGCCGTGGAGAGGGACGCTCGCGGCTCCCCCATTTTATTTCGTTCATCCTAAAAATAAATTGTGAAATGTTTGCTGTTGAAATGTTCACCAAGGTTTTGGTTAATTGTTTTGGAATGTGCTACCATGATGGTTTTGTCACGTCTCAAGGCCAAAGCCGGTGAGGTTTCACTTCAAGGCTCGTCCAGCTTGTTAGACACTTCAAAATGGAATCGGTGTAAGTCAAAGGATGACATCTGTGTAAACAGCACATTTCATTTTAACCCAGAGTGATGGACGAGTTCGGTGATGACATGGGCTCAGACGGAATATATGACATAAAGTATCACTTAAATTGAACTGGTAACGGACAGATCTAAAGTAAAAGACAGCAGTGGGATAGTAACAACAGCTCAGTAGAAATGATAATGCATCCATAAACTTACCATCAGCAGATTACAGAGGGGTTATAAAAAGTTAAAAGTTCACTACATCCTTGACTATGCACATGGTGAGATTACCAAAAAAAAAAAGTGTCCTGAGTGATGCTGGTGTGAATTGAAACTCTGCCTGTGTCTTGATCTGGACACCACAGTCATCATTTAAGCGAACATAATGGCTAATTTTTTAATGTTTGAGGGGAGCCACCATAGCGTTTCAGAGACCGTGTTAAAGCTGTGTTAAGGAACGTGTGAGGATCAGCTGAGAGGAGGCTAAGCTGGTAATAAAACTGCCGAACTTGACAACCCAAAAAAACTCGTTTAAAAACACACCGTAATTACGGTCCGTCAAAGACCGACACAGTGTTGGGTAGCTAACTTGCCGAGATAACAAACTCTTAACAGAGTAGCTAATCTAGTACCAGAGCTAACTAAATAACTTTATCAAGTCAGTGCAGTTAATGTAATGTGTCACTTGAAAACAATCTGCATATAGTGTTTCACGTGTTTTAATGTCAAAGAAATGACATTATTGCATAATTACATCTCTAAAGCTATGAGTATGAAATTTTAAAATGCTCACATTAACCCCCTGTCATCTTAAATATGCTTTAACTCTCTAGCTTGGGGCCAGCTCCTTACTGTATAACAAACTTAAAACAAATCAGATTAAAAGATTGTGACTTCAGCACCATGTTAAAACATTTGACACAACCATGAGTCTGTGTAATCATACTACTGTATGTCATCCAAGAGTAGATAAAACATTAAAATAAATAAATAAATGCATGACTAAAATGTAAGAATACTTGGCTAAAACGTATTTCATTAGCATTAACTGTGATGAATAGTGTGTCGGTGTTGACCTGTTGTCTGTTCTTCCCCTCAAATAAATAAAGAATTAACAATGGACTTCAACCATAAACACTCCCATGTGCTTCTACATCTGGGATTTTGCTCGCAGCAGTCGAGACACATGAAACGCCGCGACGGTCACTCTAAACTTTGAGGCCGGGGTTTCCGTTTATTTCTTTAAAGGAAGTCTGTTATTTAGTACTTGACAAAATGTAGAAAAAATGTGTTTCCTAGGCATTCCTGCATGGAATAAAAAAATTAATTAAAAAAAACAGTTTCCAGTTCTGTCTGTTATTTTCCTCTGAAAATATTTTTTATTAAGCCTTATTAAGGAAAGATCAAACTGCTTTTAATGATCGATGAATTTACTCAGCACAATGTGACATAACTTTTCTTTTAAAACAACAAATACCTGAAATGATGCATCACCACAAAAATGTACTTTATCTATGATGATTAGACTAGACAGATGATGTCTGTATTAAAGTTCACTTCAGGTCACTGTAATCTCCATTAACAGTGATGTTCTTGCTCATTTCATCCACGCCCTTCCTTCAGCGTAGTGCTCTCTTTATGGCATGGAAATCCCATAGGCATTGTCCGTTTTAATTAGTATACTCTGCTGATTTCTGCTTTTAAAACATGCTCAACTTGTGCGTGCTCCTGATGACCATAAGTCTTTCTATAATGTTTTGTGTCTTGACACAAAGCTCCTGGCAAATAATCCTGCTGAGTAAAGAGACCGGTCGATACTAGAGGTTTAATCTATAGATCTCAGTGCAGCACTTTAGCTCACACTTAAAATGGCTGACTGCAGACTGCTGTGTCATTGCCGAGATCTCAGTCCCTTAATGCAGCTCTGATTTTATTATCTCTGAGAGCCATTCAGCATTCAAGTCACTGCTCAGCACAGCATCCATGTAGGGCACTAGAAAGTGTACAGCACTGTTATGTTTTACCTTATCTAGGGGCCTAAGCAGGGGATCCATCATGGAGGGCACCATGTAAGGGTATACAGCAGTAAAGGAAGGGTATATGTACAGTATGTAGCACACTGGGTAGGGTGTACAGCACGGGAATATTCTACTTTATGTATGACACTAGGTATGGTGTGTGTGTGTGTGTGTATATATGGTAGCAGGTAGGACATTATGTAGGCTAAATACTTTGTCCTGGTTCAGCTTAGGCTGCTTATCTGCTGGAGCGAGTAGCAACGAAGCACTCTTGTTTATTTTGAAGAGGCGAGCTCTGGTACAAACGGTCTACATGAAGCCTGGCATGAAAAGAATCCCTTCTTTAATAAGGCTTTGATGAGAGATTTTTATTTTTTTTCCTTACCATTTTCCACCTCAATTTCTTTCATCAAGTCTGGTGTCTGATTTAACTAGGGTTATTGTTGCGGCTGAAGTCGCACATGAGAAGATCCGAGTGTTAGTACAATAAAATAGCATCTCCATGTTAATCTCTGAGCACAGCTATCTTAGATAATAATAAGCTTATTATATATTGTATGATACAGCACGTTGCTAGCCAAGAGTCACAGATATTGAGGAACTGTATTATTAGCTTAGGTAAGGCGTTATATGTTCCTGTGTGTACATTAGTGTTCTGGGAGCAGCGAGCGGGTGCATGGAAGCTTTAAATCATCCCAGGAGACGTAGCTTCATTAAAGCTGCTTTACTTCCTCATGCTCTGCTCTGCTTGTGATTTTTGTTTTTGGTGGAACAGCTTGTCCGGATTAACCGAACAGCAAAATAAAAACAGTTTTGTAATTGCTTTCGGGTGGATCTTGCTAATAAAGTGACTAATAAACCGTGTTATAAACATGTCTGCATAGTCAGTGATGCTGTCTGTAGTGCCCGACTTGACGTTAACATGCTGAATTATGCGTTAAAATCGATGTGTCTGAATGATCCTTGTACAGATTTGGACAGTAATGGCTACATTAATGACTACGAGCTCCATGACCTATTCAAAGAGGCCAACCTGCCCCTTCCTGGGTACAAAGTCCGTGAGATCATCCAGAAGCTGATGACCGAGGGGGACAAAGACAAGGATAACAGGATCAGCTTTGATGAATTTGTTTCTGTAAGTAAATTTTTAAGTTTATTATTATTATTATTATTATTATTATTTTAATGAACATTAACTTAATTTTGTCGTGTTATAATTTGCATTTTGAGCAGATGTTCAATATCGTCTGAATCTCTGGCTGGGTTGTTTTAGCAGAGCGGGATGAATTTATTGTGCCAAGTCCTTGATTAGCAGTGTCAGACTAATCACTCAAAAGAACTCTAAATGGCTTTTGGGTTAGACAGCGAATGGTTTTTCTTCTTTTTTTTTTTTCTTTCCTGAAGGATTATGGTGTCAATTTGGTACATTCTTGAGCCTCATTTTATTAATCTTTTATAAAAGTTGGTTTTAGCAAAGAATTTCAGACATATTTACAAAAGCTTTAGTAACACTTTTTTTTTTTTTTTTTTTTTTAATCAATCTTAAACTGCAAAAAAAAAAGCTCACACAGTTAAAAACAAAACACTGATAACTAAATGTTCTGAGTGCCTTCTAAACAGAGAATCTGCCAAAAAATCTTCTAAACATGCAACTCCTACTTTTTAGGCCTCCATTCCTTTTTTTCCTGATATTTTTGTCTTATTTTTCTTAATTTACTAACTTGCTTTGGAATCATTTCTTTCACATCATGTGAATAACGCAAATATGAATCATAGTATATAAAAAGCATCCAAGTTTTATTAGAGACTCTGACTGTCACCTGACAGAGGAAGTGTCCGGTCACTTACTTCTGAGTCATCGCCCTCGCCTTGGCGTAAAAAATTCCTAAGATGATCTGGCTGCAAGTCTGTGTGACGTTTCCATCGTGTGAAATAAGCAGTGCCATTTCTCTAGGCTTCTTGGTGCATGAAGCCTAATGGAGATTTTCCTCATCAATGCTCCCAGTGTTTGTTTACTCTGCTGGGACGGTCTGGAGGGTGGGTGGGGACGGGAGATTATATTGAAGTTGCATCGTCAGCACAGTTTCACTGTTGTTTCCATTTGGAAATAACAGTGCCAAAAAACTAACAAAAAAAAAGCATCTGTATTTTTGGTGGTGTACTTTTGAAAACGTCACACGGAGGGAGGCAATGGAATGTCTGAGTAATCTTGTAGCACAAACAAAGCCCACACTTGCATTGCTTTTCCTCTCTGGTTTTTATTTGCAGATCTTCCAGGAGCTCAAAAGTAGTGATATTGCAAAGACCTTCCGCAATGCTATCAACAAGAAAGAGGGCATCCTGGCCATCGGGGGTACGTCAGAACTGTCCAGTGCAGGCACGCAGCACTCCTACTCAGGTAAAATCTTTTTATTTTTATTTTTTTTAATTAATCTGATCAGGCATGCTGTCACATCAGATAAATAGGTTTTTTTTGTGCTTAACCAAAAAAGATTTTTTAAAAAAGTGTCACTTTGGCCTCTTGAAAACTCTTCTGTTTGGTTGATGCCCTCATGTGTGTCCTCTTGTCTTTTAAACATTTCTTCTTCTTGCTTGTTGCTGTTCTCCAGAGGAGGAGAGGTTTGCTTTTGCGAACTGGATCAACTCTGCATTGAATAATGATCCGGACTGCAAGCACTTGCTCCCCATGAACCCCAAAACAAACGACCTCTTTAAGGCTGTCGGAGACGGTCTCGTGCTGTGGTGAGTCAGTTAGATGATCATTTTTAATTCAGTGAATTAAAAGAAATTCTCAGTGGAATCCGTTTAGATTAGATTAGATTTCTGTTCTCATATAGGCTGTGTGTGTCTGTTCTCCTAACAGTAAAATGATCAACCTGTCTGTCCCTGATACAATTGACGAGAGGACAATTAACAAGAAGAAACTGACGCCGTTCACAATCCAGGTTTGTGTCGCCTTATCGTTTCTATAGCTGCACTTCTTGTTTAGAGAATTGTTAAGGTAGATATATGTTTCGAAACAGTGCTGTCTGCTTAGCAAAACTGACAAATCAGGATTGCATTCCAGATCATAATTGCATAATAAAGATGTTTTCCTAGTTCTAAACGAAGCCAGTGTCCGAACCAGCATTCCTAACCTAATCCCTTTACCCTATCTATGCAGGAGAACCTCAACCTGGCGCTGAACTCCGCCTCAGCCATCGGCTGCCAAGTGGTGAACATCGGCGCTCTGGATCTGCGTGAAGGGAAGCCACATCTGGTGATGGGCCTGCTGTGGCAGATCATCAAGATTGGCCTGTTCGCAGACATCGAGCTCAGCCGGAATGAGGGTGAGCTCCATTTCCACCGGTGACCAGAAACCGACACCATTCAGAAGCGAGACAGGCTGACACCATTGGCCTGGAATTCAGACAAACAGTGTGCCTGTGCAGGAGTAAATAATTAAGTGCAGGGAAGAATTTTATCGATGCTGCAGGACAAATAAACAGAACGAGTTGATTTCGGACAGATATGCTTGCTCTGTCTGATGTGCTGATGTAGAAATGAAAGGCTTCAGCGTTGCATTAAGTGCAGCGTGTACAGTAATGCATGGTTTGCAGGATTAAAGCTCAACCTGCACTCTTCTCAGGGTGGGGCTCGGTACTTGGTGCAGAAGCACACATTAGTCTTCTGTTGTTGGTGGGCATGCAATAGTCTCTATAAATAGTTCTGTATAAACAGTGTAAATTTGATCAGTCCAGTTCATATGTCAGGTTACAGGCATTCAAATAAACACAAGACATGCAAATAAATCAAGAGCAATAGATGTGTTAGGATAAGTAACTTAAAATGATATGTGTATTATATGAGGGGCGTTCGAGTCGAACCAGGACATTTGATGATAGTTCTTATGAGTGAAGGCATGAAACCGACTGACATTTACAGAAGACTTCAATTACAGTTCAGTGATGAGACTCTTAGCTGCAGTAAAACATTTGAATGGGCGCAAACATTTTAGAGAAGCCCGTATATCTATGAATGATGATCTCAGCCAAGGCGGCTTGAGCACACTGCAGTCGTTCCCATGAACGATCATCGAGTGGGACGACTGATCCTTGAAAATCGACAGATAGCTTGTTGCCAACTTGCAGATGGAACGCATCTGCATCCATCCACGAACACCACTTGCACTTTACAGAGACTCAGCTGGGAGTTCTTGTCACATCTCTTGTAAAGTCCTGATCTCATTCCAAGTCATTTCTACAAGTTTAGGCAATTAAAGGAGTTGCCGGAATATGCATTCAATTAAAAGTCCCAGTTTGAATTGAACGCCCCTTATGTCAAGTTTTCAAATGGCAGATAAAATTTAACAAAGGTATTTGGGATGCTGTAGAAAACTGCTATGTTTATGTTGTACCCATTTTGTTTATATATACACAGCCCTATTCATCCTGCTGGTTGTGTTGATTCGTGTATTTATCTCGTTGTGCTGACTCATGTGTACATGTGTGTGTGCTTTCCCAGCGCTGGCAGCATTGCTCCGGGAAGGTGAGACCCTGGAGGATCTGATGAAACTCTCCCCAGAGGAGTTACTCCTTCGATGGGCAAACTTCCATCTCCATAATGCTGGATGGCAGAAAATCAACAACTTCAGCTCTGATATTAAGGTACACTGGCCAGTCGTTTTGCATCAGTAAGGAATATCGGTCAATATTCTCCATTCTGAGCTGTTTTGTATCTTTACTTTACATGATGGCTACAGTTTTCCTAGCAGATGTTGGTGAATTATGGCTCATGTGCATTTTGAAGTCAAAATCCTGAGCAAAGCAACCTCCTATTTAGAATAAATTGTTAAGGGCAAAAAGAGCAGTTTGTCCTCCCTCAGTCTAAAGGAAATCAGCCCTCAGTTAAATAAATAATTTATTCAGATTCAGCCCCAAACTAATTTTTCTATGGGAACATAGAGTGCAGTCTTGTTTTAGTTCTTGATGTAAAGAATCCTCGCTCACCCTCGTGTCATCATGAACACAGTAAGATATAGACCAATCTCATGGTTAGCCTGTCTTGGGTCAACAAGGTCAAGCAGCACGATGTCTGGCCGCCAGCAACGCTATCAGCACTGCCTGTTTGTATTTCTTTCATATGTATATAATCCTCTACTTCTCTTTTATTCTTCCCTTTATTCCTTCCCTCTTAATAAATCAGCCAGCCCTGTTAAACGTTTGTTGCATGACGTCCCTCCGGTTCTGGCTTCAGGTCTGGCATTAAAACGTGGAGAACCTGGAGAGATTGATTTAATCAAACAGTTTTCCAGACCCCCTGTGATCTTTGGCGCCCCCTTGAGGGGGTGTGGACCCCACGTTTGCAAACAAGTTGTTTGAGAATAAGTCAATCCAACCCCAGTGATTATAATCTGATGTGTTCTGTGACTCAGTTCACTTTCCTTTTTTGCATCGTATTCAAATGTATTAAGGTAATGGTAGGTTGTATATTATATCACACCATATCCTGTAGTGGATCTTATTTCTTATCTTGATTACTGAATAAAGGGCCAGTGTTGATGTGTCTAGAACTATCTCTTACACTTTATCTATGTTTCCCTATGCTTCAGCTCTCAGACTTCTCAAACTCTGTGAAGGTACTTGTTTTGCCAAATGCACAGCCATCTGTTATTCACTTAGGCATGACTTTTTTTTCTTTCTTTTTTTGGCAAAATACATTCTGCCGTCTCTGATTTTATGGATTTTTTACTTTTTAGGAGATCCTAGCATGCTCATCAGTTTTCTCATGCTTGTCTAATTTTTGTTTATTCCATAGTGGATTTTGGTATATCCTGTAATTGTTGAAGTTGTTGTTTATATGTGAACAGTTAATAATTGTGGGGTTTTTTTGTGTTTTTTTTTTTTTTTTTGTGGACCCTTGTAGGACTCCAGGGCTTATTTCCACCTCCTGAACCAAATTTCACCCAAAGGCAGTAAAGAAGGCGAGGAACGCATTGACATCAGCATGGCAGGCTTCAGTGTAAGTCATGCTTTACAATATGCCTTTGAATCATTGACTTGCATAACCAGCTTGGGACAGAAACAGATGTAAATCTGTTTGCCTCCGAATTCCGTCATGCAATGAGAAGTTGTAATGGATTTTTCACAAATACCTTGGCTTATCTCTTTGTTTTTGTCCGATCTTCCAGATGTGAATCCAAATACCTTGGAGCACAAACTAAATCTTTAAATGTGATCTATTTATCAGGGCAAGAACTTGTAACATAACCTGTTTATATATATATATATATATATATATATATATATATATAGCCACAAACATGAATCAATTTTATTTGAATTCCACGTGAAAGACCAATACAAAGTGGTGTACACGTGAGAAGTGGA
>JAQQZT010000002.1:10962728-10982895 GCA_030068275.1 Clarias platycephalus
AGAGACATACCCTAAAAGACTGGCAGCTGTAATTGCAGCAAAAGGTGGTTCTACAAAGTATTGACTCAGGGGGCTGATTAATTACGCACACCCCACTTTTCAGTTATTTATTTGTAAAAAATGTTTGCAATCATGTATGATTTTCGTTCCACTTTTCACGTGTACACCACTTTGTATTGGTCTTTCATGTGGAATTCCAATAAAATTTCTTCATGTTTGTGACTGTAATGTGACAAAATGTGAAAAAGTTCAAGGGGGTCGAATACTTTTGCAAGCTGTAGATAATTTTTTTTATTTTATTTTTTTTATCATGATCATACTAGTTTAATATGATGATAAATTATTTTTGGTGTATTGTGAGCACCGGCATGTGATCCCAGATGGTTCTGGCAGACATTCTGACCAGAGAGGAGGAGTGTTAAGCATTAGATCAACAGACTGGGTAGGTGGGTGTGGCGGTGCATTTCAGGTCAGGAGAGGTTTAATGATTTGATAGACACTTAGTCTGTGCTGTGACTGAAAACACACTCTCTCTGCTCAGACGGTTATCACAGGTGCTTCCATTGATGAAATGATATAACCCGATTAACTTTATGATCTATAGCTCCTGCAAAACGACTCATGTACACTGTTTCAGATCTCTGGAAAATACTTTATGAAGTTAACTTAATGTTCCTGACATGAAAAAAGAAGCTGAACATGCTTCGTTTGGATAACTCTGGCTTTTCTGCGATGTGAAGTATTGGGTGAGCCACTGAATTAAAAACATGAGCGTAGTTCTGCGCAGGCCAGTTCTGCTCATGTCCTGGACTCCTCCATGTTGTCATGAAAATATTTTCCATCCATATTGTCAGGGACTTTTTCAGTTTTAGTAATGTTCTTCTAAAAGTTTTGTCTGCAGAAAAAGGCTGACACAATCAGCACATCTGTTAACGTGGTAGTCGCCAAACCTGCTGTCTCAGGAGAAGCTGTACATGTTTTCTCCATGTCTTGACAAACATGCTTGAGCCGGTTTGTGTTACATATCCGGTTTCCCAGCATGCATGAAGATATTTCACCATTTACTCTTTTATCACTTTGACTCAATGGCAGGAAATGCCATTATAATTTCTTACATTCACATGACTTCAAAGTATGAAAGTTGTTGGAAGTCGGTTCACTATCTTTTTATTAAGCTTTTAAACTTCTTTTCAGTTAAAAAAAAAAAAATCCCTTGTTGGTTTGTACTTCTGTTGTACTTAAAGGGCCCTCCATGGTACTGGCAGAGATGTGTTAAGTTTTTAGAAAGGGATTTTATTCAATGTCATTTATTTGCAGACCTGAAAAGTATGATCATTTGGAAATGGATATTTTCTCACACTAAGACTCAAGACACAATGGTCCTAAATCTCCTATTCTGGAAGTAATCTTTAATTTTTGGCTCTAAATCACATTTTAATTTCAGTGTGTAGTTTATCACGTTTAAAGGATGATTATTATTTTTATTTTAGTATTTTTTTTTTTTTTTTTACAATTTCCTCAATAAGTTAACACAAAGTGTGTTAATGCTTTAAATTAAATACGCCTTAGATAATGCATATTTCAATACCTTCATTTCACTCCTCCTCCAAATGTGCCATATGTAAACAGGCTACTGTTGAACCAGGGGTGGTGATCATCTTAAATGAGATCATAATAGAGGATTTTTTTAAAACCAAAAATGGAAAATGTGGGGAATGTTTTTGTTTATACAAAATGAATTTTCACATAATAGATCCTCTTTAAAATTGACAAGGAATGTGACCATATTAACAGTGTTGCAACTATTATCATACTATTAGATAAAACAAATGGTGCTGGACATTAGACTAAGCAAATGGTGTGTATCACGGCTCTACAGAACAGCAGGAGCTCAGGGGAAGAAGGGTAAAGTAAACTACAATATAACTTTGTAAGGCAGCTGAATGACTGGGCCGATTGCATGTCCAGCATCACAAGAGAGTATTCTCTGGAAACTGATTCACCGCTCAGAACTAATTTTTTCCCCAAATGCTATGTCTCTGGTCTTCTGTAGAACACACTCTGGATTCACATTTAAGTGATTTCAGACTTGCACAATGCCATGTTAATATACTTAAACCTTTTTGTGGTGTGACAAGAAACCACTGGGGGAAACAACCACAGCCAGACAGCACCAGGGAGTAAAAGGGGCCTTTTCACACCAGTTAATGCACTGTTGTTCTCAGGTCTTTTTCAGGGTCAAACTGTGATCAACATGACCCAAGGCCACTTCCTCACACCAGCTTTGTGTTTGTGCGTCTGCTATGAATACTCCCTTTTCAGTGGCTGTTTTTCTGTTTTACGCGCGACACGCCGTTATCTGTGCTGTTGCGTTCCTTTGGCACAAAGTCAGATTTTTTGGTCAAACTATTTTATTATTTTAATAATACATTTATATTTTATATTATTGTACTATCTCGATTGCAATTGTTTATCTCTCTCAACTGGCGAAAAAAATAAAGAATAATTTATTTTGTCAGGACATCTCTGTTTTTAATGCAGTGTTGGATTTAACTCTGACTGACGTTAGAGAGTGGCATCAGTATAATGTCTTTGTAGAAATCTGTAGCTTTTACAACATCTTAAACAGAACAGTATTTACTCAAGGTTTCAGCAATTATAAATTACTCAAGTTGAATGAATTTTAAGGGGAATTAAATCTACAATTGTGTTTTGCTATTTCAGGAGAAGGATGACTTGAAGAGAGCAGAGGCTATGCTGCAGCAGGCTGACAGACTTGGCTGCAGACAGTTTGTCACAGCCACCGACGTGGTGTCTGGAAACCCCAAACTTAACCTGGCGTTTGTAGCCAACCTCTTTAACAAGTATCCAGCACTGACCAAACCTGAGAACCAGGACATCGACTGGGGCCTACTGGAGGGTGAGGAAAGAGCTGAACACAGACTGCTTCATACCCCGCCACCCCCCAAAACCGCTGCCAGATCCATGGAAATACCATGCTGTAGCAGTTTCGGGTTTTTTTTTTTTTTCCAAACCAAGCACCATCTAGTACTTATTTATTTGGCAGTTTATATCCATCCATTATGGATCGACCTCTTAAAAATAGATATTTCTTCATCCTTGTTAAGGCAGTTATGAAGGGGGTGTTTAAGACAGCAGAGAATGTGACTCTTTCTTTGGATTGGAATGTGGACAAATACCATGATCATTTCCTGAAGTGTTATTTTGCCCAAGAGGGTCTTGGGGCCATCTAGTGGTTAAACAGCCGTATCTCATCTACTTTTCTGTCCTATACTTTTTTAAACTTGAGTCTGATCAGTAAATGTAGCTTTTTTATTATTATTATTATTATTTATTAATTAATTTAATTTTTTTACAGAAAACCCGAGCATAGAATCCAGCATAGTTTGGTTATTCCTTTTTTTATTTCTTTTTTGATAGAACTAGAGAACTTTACAGAAAGCAGCAACTTAACCGATTGTCTTTGGTGTTGGGTGTTTTCCATGTGTCTACAGGTGAAACCAGAGAGGAGAGGACTTTCCGAAACTGGATGAATTCCCTGGGTGTGAACCCTCATGTCAACCACCTTTACGGGTAAAAATTGTGATCATTTTTCACAATATCAGGGAACTTCTCAGGATTGCAGCTTTGAAATAGTTAATACTGTTTGGTTATTTTTATATGATTTTTATATCATGCTCCATGATTGCGTTCTAAATAATCTGATGGGTTTTTTTTTTCTTTTCCCACAGTGATCTCCAAGATGCCATGGTAATTCTGCAGCTTTATGAGAAGATCAAGGTCCCTGTCGACTGGAACAATAAAGTCAACAAGCCCCCATACCCAAAGATCGGGTCCAACATGAAGAAGGTACGCATTTCCTGATGTTGCAACCTAGGCTGTCAGTAGTTTTCTTATTTTTCTTCCTAATTTTAAACAACATTAAAAATGGTATTAGTCTTGTTGATGAAAATGCCCCCATCAGTCTTGTCATCTTGGTACTTTTTTATCATCAGTGCAGATTACACACAAAAAATATCAGCATGCTCTTATTGGCTGTGACTGAAACATGACAGGATGTGGTTAATATGTAAATAATCAATGACTGGGTGTTGTGATGCTGTTGCCAACCAGTCAATCAAAAAAAAAAAAAAAGATTTACTAAACATTGGCAATGAATATAAACTAATTAGTTATTTTATCACTGCCTGTCTGTTATATAAGGTTAGTCAGGACCATCATAAATTAAATACAGCAGAAATTAACTTTTTTTTGAGTTTGAAAAATATGCATGTTGACACATTTGTAAGAAAACAGGAAGTCAAAACCTACAGCTGTTATAAAGCACTGACACTGGAGCATTTTCGCAAATATTTAATTTAAAAAAACATCCTCAGAAAGGGTCACCATATCTATTATTATAGTCTTCGATTATGTGCCATTTCCACCATGTTCTTAATATACAGTCAATCAAGTATTAGAATGAGCACATTAGTATAACTGTGCGATTTGAATTATAGCCAGCACAGCTGTACACATCATCTGTTCAATACAAATCAAAGTTTGAATTCAGTGCTGTAATGAAAACCAAAATTACCCATAAGTGATAATGTGCATGTTTGTGTGACTGCAGCTGGAGAACTGTAACTATGCTGTGGATCTGGGGAAAACTGCAGCCAAATTTTCACTGGTGGGCATTGGAGGCCAAGATCTAAACGATGGGAACCCCACCCTGACCCTGGCTCTGGTCTGGCAGTTAATGAGGAGGTAGAGTCTTCTTTAATGTACTTGGATATGTAGCAAAGGAACACTGATGTGCATTTATTACTTGATCATGTTACAAGAAGGTATTTTGGAAGTATTGGAAGTATTCTTTTCCTTCTTGTGCTCACTTTGTGGTCCTCTTTGTGTTTTAGATATACTCTGAATGTCCTTGAGGACCTGGGAGATGGCCAGAAGGTGAATGATGACATCATTGTCAACTGGGTTAATAAAACTCTGGCAGGAGCAGGAAAGAAGTCGAAAATTTCAAGCTTTAAGGTGTGTTGAACCAGGATTAGGTTCTCCCTCCCAATAATATTTTAGCTTGTACCAACTTTTTAGTCTCGTCATGCACTCTAACTCTGTGTTTGGTTTTTAGGACAAAGAGATCAGCTCTAGCTTGCCAGTGTTGGACCTTATAGATGCAATCCAGCCAGGCTGCGTCAACTATGAGCTAGTAAAAACTGGTAGCATGGCAGAGAGTGACAAGCTGGACAATGCTAAGTAAGTCGTAGCAGATGTGTTGTGCAACATAAAACCTTTGGTACTATAAAGCTGCAAAGATGGCAAATGAAATAATACAAGAAATAATTATTTGTTGGATTCACATAGTAAAAAAAAAAATCAGGGTTTTGTTCATTTTTTAGAGCTTACGAAAGTAAGATAATGGCGTTTTGGAATTTAGAAAATCTGATTTGCTTTTTGTGTGGTTAAAGTTCATGCTAGTGACTAATGCCTGTAAGTCAAATGCCTCACACACCCTGACTGAGAGTCTATATTCAGTAAACTGGTGTGGGTGTGTGTGAAAGTTGTTCTACACACACATACAAATGCAAATTAAAAGATTCTTAACGAGCACGCACGTGGTCACAGTGTTATAGTGAACAGTACACACACGCACGTATTTTGACTATACAAGTGATGGACATGCACTGAGACCGAGCATGGGAAACGATTACCCACAATTCTGCTCAGTGTCAAAACAAGAAGCACATCCACATGATTCTCGATGATATTCGGTACTCGTATATCAAGACTCGCTCGTTTTTCAAGTCAAAATGTATAGATTTTTTTTTTTGCTCTTCTTGCGGAACGCTCGCAAACCGGGTCACTCGCAATCCGAGGTTCCATGGTATTTTACATGTTTATATACACGTCAAAGGCGATGTATATAGACCTGTTTATGAAGGAGTACAATAAGCTTTAAAATTTTCCAAAATGTGCTTGTTAGCTGAAATACAGCTCATATACTACTTTCATGCATGCTTGATTGTTTCACTCCTTTCTCTTTGACTAGAAAATACACTTCCTCAAAAGGAGCCTACGGGGGCAGTTCATTTAGTCAGACTGCAGGGACCGAAACATTCGAGCTCTCTTCCCTCCCACGTTTCTTCTAAACAATATTTTCAATATTTAACAACATAAAAGGTACAACCAAGGTGATAGGGTAGCGGTTAACAACTACCCTGCTTACTGCTAACGGCTAATCTAGTCCTTCTTCAGAAATAAAGAATAGGCTGGTGGCTGGCCCCTGTAGCTCTTAATAGTGGTGCCCAGATAATGGCAGAGTTTGGAAAATCTGATTTGCTTTTTTAAGTCCTGACCAATACAAAATTTATTTATTTATTAATTTATTTTTCCCTCAAGTTTCTTTTTCTGTGTTTTAGGAGACCAGAGGCCCATCTGACTATTTAAAACATGACTACAGAGTGTTTTTTGCATAAGCAGCTGACATTAAACAAAGACAGCTGATATCTAACCCACTACTTTCCCATTGCAGATATGCTGTATCCATGGCCAGGAAGATCGGTGCACGTGTGTACGCACTGCCTGACGACTTGGTGGAGGTTAAACCCAAAATGGTCATGACTGTGTTCGCTTGCCTGATGGGACGAGGAATGAAGAGGGCATAAGAAATTAAACAGACAAACAAAGAAAAAATGCAAGGACGCTACGGCCAATCGAAAGCCGACGTCTGACCCACAAGCCATTTGCTGGATGAAAGGCTTCAGGTTGAATAAAGTAGCCATAACAATTGCAAAAAAGAAAACTCAATTAGCAACAGCTGTTTAAAGAATCATGTCTAAGTCTGGCAGGACTGGGGTCGTATTTGTAAATGGGAACGGGTGATTTTAGCTAAGGGAGGGTGGGATGTTTTGATTTTTCCCCCCCTTTTTTTTCTTTTTTTTTCTCCTAGACCAGATTTAAGGTTCCAACAGATCTGCGACTAGTACATGCTTTTCTACCTTAATCTTGCAAGATGACCAAAACATATCTGTGATGGAACCTAAGCCATGTCGGACTGTGCCATGTGTATTTTGTTTGCGTGTTTGTTTATTGTGGAGTGAGTGGTGTTGTTTTAAAAACGTGCATCTTGAATCTGACTGCTCTACAACGTTGTGGGTGAGAATATGGAGACAAGGCCTTAAACTCATGCAGAATTGCCTCTATGCAGTACTTAATTCTGTGGCCTCTTTATAAGTCATCTTATGAGATGCTTATTTTCCTAGCGTTTTATACATAAGTAGAGTTTATGGTAAAGCAGTTAGAACTACATAAACATCATTTGCAGGCAGAAGCTTTAACACATTCCATAGTTATGATCTCATTTTACTATGCGTCTTATGTACATGTATATGCAAGTGTGCTTTTTACATCGAGGACGATCCAAACAAAGAGAACTATGCATGAACAGTCTTTTTTTTTTTATGTTATTTACAGCAATACACTCCTGGGAATTTGATAAAAGCTTTAAAAATTAACGAATGTTGTGCATACAGTAAAAAGGAAAAAAGAAACAGGAGCATAATATGGTAAACGAGGTTCAGTTTGAACTTGTCTTTGTGGATTGCCTGTAATGTTAATGTTGGGGAGATAAAACTGGAACTGCTTGGATTTATTGGAGCATGTTGACTGGATGAATGATTAAGACCAAAACATTGTAAACATTTCTTGCAACTTGACCATCTGTGTACTGAAAAATAAACCAGTTCATAAAAAGTTTTTTTCTTAATCTCAGATTTTTTTTCCTTGTCTTAAGATTTTATAATCAGCTCTACAATCTGATCCTGTCTGATGCTTCACATGTTTTCTCTTCAACGCTTTAGCACACTAGTTGTTAACATGTGCTTGTAATCTTGCATTTTAAGTAGAACATGTATGAATGCCACAGTGTTTTTGCCACAGCCATTTTCCAGCAAACACAATTTCAAATTTACTCCTTAATGAATTATATTTTATCCACTTATAATTACATTTAATGTTATGGAACATCTGAGTTCCTGTTATCACTTGCAGAAGTTTACCTATAGTACACTCATTGGTCTTTTAATATTTAAAAAAAAAAAAAAACTTTATCTTTAATAGAAGAAAAACCCCAAGAATTTGGTGCACAAATTTAAATTGATTTTGTTTTCTATAATCAATTCAAGAATACTTGTTGGTTTCTTGGCGCAGACCTAACTTTTAAAAACTTTCCAAAAATATTTTTATAGGGTTGAGGCTCCAAAAGCTTAAAGTTGGCTAACTTTACCCATTCCACAACCAGCTTTGATGTGTGTTTGAGGTTACAGTCCTGTTGACACACCCAAGTCTCAACCATCTAGCTGAAGATTTGAGTTTCTGCAGAAGAACTTTAGCATATTCTAAATTTGTCTAATCTTTACTCATTTTATAAAATTTAAAGGAGTCCTCCCTCTTTATTCTATCCACTTTATTCAATACTGATCACCTCTATACAATCTCTACTGGTAGCAAAACACAATCCAGTAATTTTGATTCATGCACATTTTCTCACATTTCATACACCTTACCATCATTTTCTATTGATTCTGTAAAGCTGCTTTGTGACAATGACCACTGTTAAAAGCGCTTTACAAATAAAATTGAATTGAATTGCAAACAGCTCCCAATGCAAGATGCCATCACCATCATCATGCTTAACAAATGGTAGGGTGTTCTTGGGGTAAAAAAAGCCTCACCTTTACTCCTCTAAACACACCTCTGGTCAAACGTTTTCTCGAGAAGCCTTTTTCTTTGTCCAAGTGGTCAGGTGCAAAGTTTATTCGAGTTTGGAGGGGTTTCTTACTTGGATGCAAGCCAGTAGCTTCAAGTTCATGGTAAGCCTGTGTGGTTCCTGGGTTCTTCCTGACCATCCAAACCAATATCCTCTTAGCTGAGGATATTGAGGATGACCGTTTTAGTCTTCTTCCAGACCTTGGCAAAGTGGCCACACGTCACAATAACTTGATTGTCGCAGTTGATTAGAAATGGCTCCTAGAGAAATTCCCAACTTGTGTAAATCTAACATCATTCTCAGATCTGCACTGAGCTGCTCAGACTTTCCTGTAAATGAGTGGTGCCAAACCCTTTTTGTGTTGGCACTGAGAAGCCAGTCAGACGAAGTCAGTCATGATCACTGAGAGGAAGCTGAGAAGCCTAGGGCTTTGGCAAGTTAAGAATACATTTTTAAGTATCATTAGAGGGAAAGAAGGTGCAGATCTTTAAGTACTTATGGTCAACGGTCCAGAACAATGGAGAGTGTGGAAAAAAGGTGAAGAGGCGTGTGCAGGCAGGTTGGAAAGGGCGGAGAAAGTGTCAGGTGTGTAACGTGATAAAAGCATATGAGCGAGAATGAAAGGAAAGGTGTACAAGACAGTGGTGAGACCAGCGATGCTCTACGGCTTAGAGACAGTGGCACTGAAGAAATGACAGGAGCTGAAGATGTTGAGGTTCTCTTTGGGAGTGACATGGATGGATAGGATCAAGGAGGAGTCCATCAAAGGGACAGCCTATGTTAGATGTTTTATGGATAAAGTCAGAGAGGCCAGATTAAGGTGCTTTGGATGTGTTCAGATGAGAGATTGTGAATATATCGATAGAAGGATGCTGAGGTCTAGAGAAAGACCAAAGAGGAGATTTATGGATGCAATGAGAGAGGACATGAAGTTAGTTGGTGTGAGAGAAGAGGATGCAGAGGATAGGGTCAGACGGAGACAGATGATTCGCTGTGGTGACCCCTGAAAGGGAACAGCCGAAAGACAAAAGATTCAAGATTCATCAATAATCTAAATAGGTGTGGTTTATTTTTGACCATGTATGCATAATTTAGAACCTTTGTTGGTATAGAAAACCCAAATAAATTAAACCTTATGTCTAAAATTGCTTGTTTTTTTCTTCTATTAAAGATGTATACTGATTTGGCCGTAACATTAACAATAATTATCAATTATATACCAGTAAACTGGTGACAGGATCATGGGCACACAAGGCTCATTTATGTCAACAGCTTCCCAAAAAAGACAATGCTGGCCATGATAGAAAGGCACCAGAACACACAGTGCATCACCAAAACCCCAAGATTTGAACAGCTTGCCATGGAGAACATCCGTACTGATATTATCTCTCTGTCCTGCTGCTTGAGACTACGTGACTCTCATCATAGCTTGATGAGCTGAGGATAAGAGTTTGCATTGTGTCCATCTTAAGAGATGACAGTTTCTAATCCTTTGCGAAACCAAAAGGAATTGAAAAAGATCGCAATCTGTGTCTAAAACGGTTTACAGATCCTGCAGAGAGGGTACACAATCAGCACATAAGCAATCAAGTGTCAGGCAGGCGCTTTTTTGGATAAGCGCCACTCCTGTGCAAACAGCACACTTCAAAGAGATGAGGGCCTGGCTGAATTACAATGAGCTGCATCGCACAAAAGAACTGTCATCCCTATGGCATGGCACATTTAGAAACCTTTCGCTGTCCATTTCAGCGTTCGTGAGGAGATGAAGTGAAATGATCAAAACTGGATTTGGCCTGATTTTGACATTCGGCAGTTTTATACAATATGGACTGGGATGTGATTGGGAGATGGAGAGGGGTGTGTGATATCTGAAGTGCAGTATGGTAATGCCTCTCCTTTTATCCCTCCATTCTCTACGTCCCCTACCCACTCAGGTTTACACCATTTTCTCTCTCCTATGGTTGTTATTGACCATCCGTGGAGAGAAATGCGAATGGCTCCAAATCTAAAACCTTAACTCAACAGAGAAACGCTTACAGCGAGATCGGTTCTGTGATGTGTACGGATGAAATTTTAATGTAACTGTTTGATGTTCGATTAGCAAGCCTTTGACAGATCACAAAGACAGGTAAGTAACTGAATTCCATTTATTATACAAGGACTTTAAAAAAAAACTACTAAAGGGTTAATTGTGTTTCCTCAAAAGGAAAATATTTTTATTTTTTATTTTTTATAGTGGAGACAGTTACAACCCAACATTAGCAAAGTTGTCATTTTAGGAGGGCCAGCATCAAGCAAAGAAAGCAACTAAGGAGATTGCTATTATTAGAATTGGGTTAAGAATTGATATTGGTGAACGACTCCGGAAAAAAATGTTTTATAAAAAAAAATAATTTACAGTAGAAATCACATATATGGTTAGTCGCAAAAGTAAGAGCTTTTCAACAAACACAATGCAAGAACTCTCAAGGTTGGGAATAAACAACCATAAGACCACTTGTTAGTGAGGCAAACAATGTAAAATGTAAAATTGCTAGGTACTTGGAGCAATGAAAAAAAGTCCAGATTGACCCTATTCCAGAGTGATGGGAGTGTCAGGGTAAGAAGTTGAGCACTTGAAGTGATGCACCCATCATACATAGTGCCACCAATGTTGTACAAGCCTCTGGAGGCAGTGTTATAATCTGGGGTTGCTTCAGTTGGTCAGGTCTCGGTTCAGCAGAGGATACGGTTAGATGGAGGCAGATGATTCGCTGTGGCGACACCTGAAAGGCAACAGCCGAAAGACAAAGAAGAAGATTCAATCAGTAATCTAAATGGCTGTAGTTTATTTTTGACCATGTATGCATAATTTTAAGCCTTTGTTGGTATAGAAAACCCAAATAAATTAAACCTTATGTCTCCAAATGCTTGGTGTTTTCTCCTATTAAAGATGTCTACTGATCGGCCAAACATTGACAATGATTATCATTTATACAGTCCTATGTAAAAGTTTAGGCACTCCTTGATAAATAACAGATTTTGGTGATTTTTTTAATTAAAAAGTTGGGAACCCTACATAATCAGTACTTAGTAACACCTCCTCTGGCAGATATCACAGCTTGCAAACGCTTTGTATAGCCAGCTAAAAGTCTTTCAATTCTTGTACTTCGGATTTTCTTCCATTTTTCCTTGCAAAAGGCGTCTAGTTCTGTAATATTCTTTGGTCGTCTTGCATGCAAAGCTTTTTTATTATCTACAAATTTTCAATGATGCTTAAATCAGGGGACTGTGATAGCCGTTCAGCTTGCGTATCTCGAGATATTATGGTATGTTTAGGATCATTGTCCTGTAGAAGCCGTCCTCTTTTCAGCTTCAGCTTTTTTACAGATGGTGTGATGTTTGCTTCCAGGTTTTGCTTGTATTTAGTGGAATTCATTCTTCCCTCCACCCGTGCAATGTTTCCTGTGCTACTGGCTGCAATACAACCCCAAAGCATGATAGATCCTCTCCCATAGTTACTGTAATAGTTGTCAAGGTGTCCTTTCCATGAAATGCTGCACATTTCTTTCTCCAAACATGCCTTTGCTGATTGTGGCCAAAAAGTTCTATTTTAACTTCATCTGTCCACAGCACTCGTTTCTAAAACGCATCAGACTTCTGTAGATGTTCTGTTGCATACTTCTGACGTTGGATTTTATGATGCAGACGCGGGTAAGGTTTTCTTCTGCTGGCTCTTCCATGAAGGTCTTGTGGAACGGTGCGCCACCACTCCTGAGTCTGCTAAATCTTCCTGCAGATTTTTTGCAGTCAAATGGGGGTTTTGATTTGTCTTTCTGACCAGCATACGAGCAGTTCTCTCTGAGAGTTTTCTTGGTCTTACAGATCTCATCTTGACCTCCACAGTTCCCCTGACCTGTCATCTCTCTTCTCACCATGGAAGCTGCAAGCTGACAATGCTTTGTTACAGTATCTTCTTGTAGCCTTCTCCTGCATTGTGGGCATCAGTAACTTCAATTTTCTGAGTCTTACACAGTTGCTTAGAGGAACCCATGGTTGTTGAGTGTCCACAAGTGTGTGCACAAGGTTTGAAGAATCAAAGTATTTGTAAAGCTTTGAAACTGGAATTTACTAATGACAGCTGTTGCCATGCATCAGGTCTAACGAGCTGATTAAGGTCTGAAACCTTGTAAAAAGAATCTGAGACTCTGGAACTCTTAGGGTGCCCAAACTTTTGCACAGTGCCATAATAATGGCTTGATTTTTTTTTTTTTTTTTCAATTAACGGCACAAGAAGTAACTATGCATCAATGTTTGCTTTCCAAGAGAGAATGTATTAACATCTTTTCAGTCAAAAAATCACCAAAATCTGTTATTTATCAAGGGGTGCCCAAACTTTTTATTCTGCACATTTGAATGAGAATCATAAAACTGGAACAGTTTTATTATGTTAGAAAACTGATTAAATATTGAAGTTAGATGTTAAGGTCTCCATTTGGGAACAGTTATTTACCTGAACAAAGTGAAGTTCTGTAATGATCTCACGTAATGTTAAAGTATGCAGTTCTGTTACAGCATGACAGGACAGGTGCTTGATGAGAGTGCGGATTTGAAGGCCCACAGCCTTTCAGTGAAGACCTCGATGGAGGACGATTCGGAGAGAGCAGACAGCATGCTGAGTCGGTGAGAATGAAACGGCTGCTCTATCCGGATCATTTGGAAATATGTTTACGTAATGGCTATACCACAAGTCCACTTGCCCTGGTTTCTACAGTACAAGATGTTATTGCCATTATATTACTGTGGAACATTTACAGTGTTTGCTGGCTTTACGTGTGTGTTTTTTAAAGGGGCCATTCTATATGTGATGACACATCCTCGGAGTTACAGAGGATGGCCATACTGGAGAACTGTGGCCCAAACTCTCAGAACTCTTTCCGTGGAAGAGGAGCCCTGTCGAGGTGAGAGCCCTGCTCAGTGAGTTTTAGTGTTGCCTTTAAGCAGAAGGTAAACACTGGAACCTTGGATTACGAACATAATTCAATCTGGAAGTGGCCTCAAAACACTTGTAAATCAAAGCAAATTTTCCCATAAGAAATAATGGAAACCCAAATTATTTGTTCCACAGCCTCCAAAAATAAATACATAAAAATAAAAATACATAAAAATAAAACAAATTAACCTGCACTTTATATTTAAAAAAAAAAGGAAAAATAAATCCTGACAGATAAGCTTTTCCGTTTATGTGCGTAGGGGCTGTCCACACACACACACACACTCATACGCACACACACACACACACACACACACACAGATTAATGGAAAGACTGTTTTGTCAGAAGAATTAAGAAGGAACATCGTTAAACAAGGATCTTTAACCTCTCTAACATGACTTTCTTTTGCTTTGCACGCGTGTTATAAGAAACAGTACACACACGCTGTACACACACGCAAACAAACACAAAATAAAATATGTTTTACTTGCACAAACGTGGTCACAGTGTTATAGTAAACAGTACACGTGTGCACGGATGTTAATTAAAGCAGTAAGAGACGCGCATTAAGACCCAGCAGGGGAGACAATTACCCACAATTCCGCAGCGCAAGAGAGAGAAAAACCGTCAAAACAAGAAGCGCATGCGTATTACATAATACTCGGTACTCGGTACTTGTATACCAAGACTTGTTAATTTTCCAAGTCAAAAAGTGATTAAAAATCTTTGCTCGTCCTGCGGAACACTCGCAAACCGCGTTACTCGCAATCCGAGGTTCCACTGTATTTTGGTTAATGTAAAGAGTGTGTGAAGTATTCTTGGTCAAACAAACACAACAAGCTCCAAGTGAATCGTCTATATATGGCAGATTGGTGAGCATGGTGGTGACGCTCCGCGAATGGGCCCATAAGAATCTTCAGGAAGAGGAAGAAAGGCCAGACTCATTTCTGGAGCGTTTCCGGGGGCCCGAGCTTCGGATCACGCAAAGCCGCATCAGCAGCAATCATCCTGATCCGCAAGGTGCCGGCGTCAAAATCAAGTGAGAAACAAAGCCAGGCATTTCAGTATGTCCCAGCTGACAAATTCTAGATTAAAGACTGATAGGACTGTTGTACAGTACAATTATATACTGTATATATACACACACACATGTGCCATCATCATGTGGCAAACATGCAAATAAATCATTCAGAGCTTTAGTTAATGTTCGTATCAAACCTCACAATGCAAAATAATATATGATCTAATAATACATCTGGTGCAGGTCTTGCACCACCAATCTAGCGCACCTAATGTCCACTACTTATACTATATGTATAAAGTCATCTAAGTAAAATTATTGTTTAGCATCAAATTGACTTTGACATCATAAATAATAAAGTAACATTAAAAAAATTTAATAGATTCACCCCTATAACTGTTAGCTATTAAGCATTATGTGTATAACATTAGAACACACTTGAAAAGCAAAAAAATAAAACTGGTACAACCTTGATCTTTGTAAATGAATATTGGATAGGACTTGGTTCACATTTCTGGGGGGTAAGAATTCAAGAGCATTATGGGAATTCGTCAACAGGAAGAAGTCAGACGTGTTCATTCTTGCACCAGCAGATGACATGTACTACCGCTGGCTGTTTGTCATCGCCACAGCTGTTCTCTACAACTGGTGCCTCCTGGTGGCAAGGTAAAGTGCACCATGCAGACTCTTTCTTCTCATGGAAGCTGCATTAATGATATTGGCTTCATATCCAGACATTGCCTAGCTGATGTCTTTCCAGACTCATTTCTAGCAGCTATTTTCTTCATAAACCAGTTTAATGAGTGCAAATCTAATGAAGCCTTATTTAGACTCTTATTTTAATGATGATTTATGTAAATAACTGCAATTGTGCTCAGCGCAAGGGAGCATTTTTTCCCCCCTAGGGGCTCACAATTTAACCATTCATATTTTAAACACAGGGCCTGCTTTGATGAACTTCAAACCAAAAACTACATTCTGTGGCTGGTTTTGGATTACCTCTCTGATCTGGTCTATATACTGGACACCTGTGTGAGGCTGAGAACAGGTCAGATGCTTTGGTCAGCAATCAAATGTCTGTTAATATTGTATTAGTATGAAATAGACCATGTGCTGTTTATGAGAAAATAATCCCCACGAGGTGGTATGAGGCCATTAACACACCAAGGATGATTGTTTTCCAGTAATCGCACATCCTGATAATGTTTTATTCCTCTTATACCACAGCGATTGAAGAGAGAAAACAACACATTAGATTAGATTTAATGTGAAATGTCGTGAAACAATTTCCTTCACTACGCATTCTTTATTCTGTTTTGCAAGTTAATTAGATGAAAAAATTATTTAAGCAAGAAACCACAAAGACCTCAATCCTGAATATTTTAATTTGTCAGAAAATTTTAACTATCAGCCTAAACTCTTTCATAATGTTCTGACACTGGAGACTCCTTCCCATTTCACCAAACACATGGAGTGTCTGTCATACAACTCTGTGTTATTAATTACTGTAGAAATGGTACTTACAATTATGTGTATAGTCTTTTACAGTCTTAATGTGGGTTTTAGTATTAGACAAATATTATACAAAAAAACTAAGTTGAACAACAACATATAACATTTGAACCTGTGCCATTATTTATTTAACAAAATTAAAGGTGATAAGGAAGAACATGTGGGCAATACTAAGTACCCCCTTGCTACTTCCACAGGATTTAAGAGGGTAAGGTGCTGTTAATCGTTAACCCTTGATTAATTGATCATCAGCAGGTGTGCAGAAGTTTTGGCAGTTTTCTGGTCTGGAGCGTAAAAGGGAAAGACATATGCAATGGTCTTAGAGAAGCAAAGCTTGCTGCATATAAATCTGGAAATGGTTATAAAACAGTGAGTGTTCTAGTCCGAATCGTTTGTCACGTGACTCTCATAGACCGAAAATAACCAAACAATTCTGCCCAGAAGATATGAGAGGTGAGCTGCTCATTCTTTTTATCATAATATGTCCTTAGCTGCATTGTAATATTTTCATTACTGGAACTATATCCAAAATTTGTGTATGTAGACGTGTTGGGGGTCTGATTATTCAAAATGTAACATTTATTATTTATTTTCTGATCGAAAAGAACAACATGAACAAAATTATTTAGAAAAGATTTGTTGAGATTTAAAGAACCCGCTTCACTAAAATTATCCAAACTTCCCACCACTAGAAGCAATGTTGAATAGGCCAGAATTCCTCCACATTGATGTGAGAAACTGATAAAGTCATGCAGGAAACGATTACTTTAATTAAAATTATTAATTACTTTTATTAAAATTATTATTATAAACTTATTACTTTTATTAAGTTATTGATGTTAAAGGCGGATCTACTGTACAAGCCATTAAACCAGGGGGCGTACTTAGTATTGTCCGCATGTTTTTATCTTTTTGGCTTCATTTTTGTTAAATAAATAATGGCACAGTATGAAAAGAGATATGTTGTTTGTCTCAGGTTGTGTGCAGTAACTTTTACACATGACTGTAAATTTTAATTACCTTGATAAAATGACCTACTGGATTTAGTACTGTAGCTGCAACAGAAAACAAAGCAAAACTTTCTGACCAATCAGAAGTAAGCATTAAACATAGCTGTGGTATAAGTTAACATTTCAATAAATAGCTTTACTTTCTTTACCTGCATGAGAAAACATTTTTTCTCTCAGCTGACTTTCTTTAATGGATGCTTTCCACATTGCAGGTTACCTGGAGCAAGGTCTTCTAGTGAAGGACCTCAAAAAGTTACAAGAACGTTATATCAACACCTTCCAGTTTAAGCTAGACCTCTTGTCCATCCTGCCCACAGATCTGGCCTATATTGCCACTGGTATCCATGTGCCTGAGCTGCGTTTCAATCGCCTGATGCGCTTTTCTCGCATGTTTGAGTTCTTTGACCGCACCGAGACTCGGACTAGTTACCCAAACATGTTTCGCATTGGCAACCTGGTTCTCTACATCTTGGTTATCATCCATTGGAACGCCTGCGTCTACTTTGCCATCTCTAAGTCTTTAGGCTTTGGGACAGACCAGTGGGTCTATCCCAACATCTCGCATCCGGAGTTTGGCGCCCTGACCAGAGTTTACATCTACTGCTTCTACTGGTCCACACTGACACTCACCACAATTGGGGAAATGCCGGCTCCGGAACGTGATGAGGAATACGTCTTTGTGATCTTTGACTTTCTAGTAGGCGTCCTCATCTTTGCCACAATAGTAGGCAACGTAGGGTCTATGATATCCAATATGAACGCCACACGTGCTGAGTTCCAAACCCGCATCGACGCCATCAAGCAGTATATGAAGTTCCGCAAGGTTAGCAAAGAGTTGGAGGCTCGAGTCATCAAATGGTTTGATTACCTATGGACCAACAAGAAAACAGTTGATGAGCAGGAAGTGCTCAAAACCCTTCCAAACAAACTGCGGGCAGAGATTGCGATCAATGTGCATCTGGAAACACTAAAGAAGGTGCGCATCTTTCAAGACTGTGAAGCAGGCCTGCTAGTGGAGCTCGTCCTAAAGCTACGTCCTCAGGTCTTCAGCCCGGGAGACTACATTTGCCGTAAGGGTGATATTGGTAAGGAGATGTACATCATCAAGGAAGGGCGGTTAGCAGTGGTAGCTGATGACGGGGTAACTCAATTTGCCACCTTGACATCTGGCAGCTGTTTTGGTGAGATCAGCATCCTGAACATCAAAGGCAGCAAAATGGGGAACCGTCGCACAGCCAATATCCGCAGCATCGGCTACTCTGACCTCTTCTGCCTCTCCAAGAATGACCTGATGGAAGCTGTGATGGAATACCCTGATGCCAAGAAGGCTCTGGAGGAGAGGGGCCGGGAGATCCTCCGGAAGGAGGGCCTGCTTGAGGAGACGGGACCTGGGGGGCTCACGAGTGAACAGATGGAAGAGAAAGTGGGCCAGCTTGAGTTCTCTTTGGACACTTTGCAGACCCGCTTCGCCCGGCTGCTGGGGGAGTACACAGCCACGCAGCAGAGGCTCAAACAGAGGCTCACTACCTTGGAGGGCAGGTTGCAGCACTCTGGCAGTGGATTTCTGTCCGATGGCAACGAGAGCACTACTGATGGCGACGGCACTCACAGTGAGGTGAACATTCAGCTGTGAACAACATGACTGTTGTCTAATGACTTCAATGGCCATGTCTAAAAAGTGAGCCATAATAAAAACATAGAACAGCTACGTGTATGTAAGAAACAAATATGGTAGACAATGTTAACATAGTATATATTAGTGCCTCCGAGTGCCGCAGTGGTAAAGTGCTCCCTATCATCCAGAGATCGCTGGTTCGCTTCCCGGGTGATGCTGTAACCTCTCACAGCCGGAGGTCTCGAGAGAGCTGATTGGCCGAGCTCTCTCAGAGGGGAGGGATGAGAGGTACTTAGTGCTTACACATTAATCACGGCTCTACAGCCAATCAGGGGCGTCTGTGAGCTCGAGCACGCGGAGGGAGCGGATAGCGCTGTCCTCCGAGTGTGTTACACCGCCCCTAACGGAGCGTGAGCGAGCAGTTCGAAAAGATGTGGTCGGTTGGCGTCACATGGTTCGGAGGAAACATGTGATAGTCTTCGGCCCTCCCAGCTGAGTGGTAGTGGTAGCCTTAATGTGGGAGCCCCCTAGTGACGAGGAGGAATTGGACACGACTAAATTAGGGAGAAAAAAAAGCATAATATATATTAGTAATAGTATTTACTTTATTTTAAATATTTTCCTGGGTTTATAAAAGTGTGTATTACATGTTGAAGGCTAGAAATCTTCACTGATTTGCTTAAGCTGTACTTTGTAATCTGTATGTTTATTTCCCCGAAAGCAATTCATCATTGAAAATTTACATGACCATAAAAGGTCTCTGTAAATTGCAATTCATACTTTATTTGCATGAATTCCTATAATTAGAAGTAAAATTAAATACTTTTTATTTATAAAAAAAAATGAACCAAACAACATAGCGCTAAAAGCAGTCTAACTGTTTTACTACAGTGAAGCTCATCCTACATGCCACTTCAGCTATATACAGTTTTTAATGTGTGAATTTGCAAGCTACCAATGAATCATTTAAATGTGTTTCTCTACATTAATTACAAGTGAATACGAGCTTTAAAATATAAATATTCTCTTAAACATTTCTGTGTACATTTTTGACATTTTTAAATGATTTGTATGTTTACTCTGTATGTATAAAATGATTTTTTGGCACATCCTTTAGGCTGATGTACTGTTTTAGGTTATTTATGTCTGGGAATATATCTTTAAGTGTAAGTGAAAATGTGAGCGGCATCCAGTGTAAAACTTGTGCCAGATCTTGTGAATCAAATGATCTGATGTGGTGACACTAAGATAAAAAGGACA